>VYXC01005426.1:596204-645563 GCA_013397175.1 Platysteira castanea
GCCGGGGCCGGTCCCTCCCCCGCCTCTCTGGGCAGCCTATTCCAATGTCTCATCACCCTTTCTCCAAGGGAATTCTTCCTCATATTCAGCCTAAACCTCTCCTGGTGCCGCTTAGGCCACGTCCTCTCCTCCTGTCCCTGTTCCCTGGCAGCA
This sequence comes from Platysteira castanea, assembly GCA_013397175.1. Lineage (NCBI taxonomy): Eukaryota > Metazoa > Chordata > Aves > Passeriformes > Platysteira > Platysteira castanea. Next base: position 596,358 of record VYXC01005426.1, read on the forward strand.
CAGCCCGACCCCCTCGGCTGCCCCCTCCTGTCAGGGACTTGTGCAGAGCCACCAGGGCCCCCTGAGCCTCCTTTTCTCCAGGCTGAGCCCCTTCCCCAGCTCCCTCAGCCTCTCTTGGTGCTCCAGCCCCTTCCCCAGCTCCGTTCCCTGCCCTGGACACGCTCCAGCCCCTCAATGTCCTTCCTGAATGGAGGAGCCCAGAACAGGACACAAGACTCGTGGTGTGACCTCACCAGGCTAAGCCTGAAGTTGGGGGAACTGTAGCTTTCCTGTTTAATTCAGAATCATTGGACTTCTTGCAAACCTCTACCCCTACGAGGGTTAATCCCTCTGTTTGTGGTTTTTTTTTTTTTTCAAAAGCTGTAAAGAAAAGCAGTACAAGGATGGAAGGTTCATCCTGGGGAGGAGGAGGCTCTGGGGGTACCTTCTCGCCCTCCACAGCTCCCTGAGGGGAGCGTGTAGACAGGAGGGGGTTGATCTCTTTTCCCAAGGAAAAGGAGCTGGACAAGAGGAAAATCACCAGGGGAGGTGTAGGTGGGATATTAGGAGAAACTTCTTCACTGAAAGGGTGGGCAGGCACTGGAACAGGCTGCCCAGGGGAAGTGGTGGAGTCACTATCCCCGGAGGTATTTAAAGGACATATAGATCATGGTGCTTTGACACGTGGTGGTGGACTTGGCAGTGCCAGCTTAATGATCAGACTCAGTGATCTTAGAGGTCTTTTCCAACCTTAATTGTTCCATGATTCCATAAAGAGCTTTCTCCACCAAGACAAGAAAGGCCACAGCCGAGCCCTGCTCCCCAAGACATGCCATTCCCATGGTTTCCCTGCCTGACAGCTGCCCAGGGAAGCAGCCTCTGCCCTCCCTGTGCGGCCTCGGCTGCCCCAGAGACCCGCAGCCTTTCCCTGGAAACACGGGGCATGCAGCCTGGCCTTTGTTCCTCACAAAGATTAATTGTGACACAAAGTACCTCCTGACCTTTAAAAGGGAAGAAATAGGGCGAATGTTAAGTCCCTGTATTTTAGAGGTGACTCTTACACAAGGTGGAAGGTTGTGAACTTTTCTTAACTGGGAAAGATCAAGTTCATCCCATTGTTTTGTAGGTGCCTTTTTGGCTTTTCTTCTCAGCACGTGTAGATAATTCAGAGATTTCCTTGTTCCTTCTGTAAGCACAAGCATGCTGATTCCCCAAGATACCCCATTCCTAAGCTGTTTCCAGCACTCTTTAATTTATTATTGTTACAACACACTCACAGACCTATGTTCTCTCATCGTGAAAAGATTTCCATCTGATAAATGGACTTAAACGCTATCGTCTTCCTCATCTCCGTCTCCACTCTCACATTCCAACGTGAACTCCTACCCCCAGAACATTTCTAAAACTCCCACAGGCACAAGCCCTCCTTAGATAAACCCACTAGATATTTTTGTTTATTCCCTAAATGCTGCAAACTGGAGGGAATTAACTTGTTGCAGGGTCTCGTGTTAAAGCAAAGAGTGGGAGGAATCGCCACTGGGAACCTGAGCTGGGACGAGATGTGCCTGATTTAACAGATTTGGTTTCTTTCTGCAGCCCTGGATATACTTTAAGCTCAAGGAAAGACTAACAAAAAGGGTAGCACAGGAGAAATACATTTGCTGTGTGTGGATTAATTTATGGAGCAGGAGTAACCCTGGTACTGATATAAGAAGTATAAAATCCAGTTAAATAAAACCTCGTGTTAATTTTGTCAAGGAAGGCGACTCCACAAAACAGCAGGGCAGAACCACGTGGTGCCTGGTGGTGGCAGCCAGCCGAATTCAGACACAAATCTACATGAGAGAAGTCCAAGTCAGTAAAATTTATACCTTCATTTTCTATACCCTGACATGCAATTGAAAACAACAATTAACTGAGATTTTAATCAGCTCGTACAAACCTTGTGGCCAGATTCAGCACTGAGGCATGAGGAGCGTGAAAGTGATGCTGCACATTTCTGTAATTCCAAAGGTGTTTAAATTTGTGACAAATGTGAAACGAAAAGACACAAATCAATATTTAATTAAGACTCCTAAGTGCTTTTAAACTCACTCAACACTGATTGAGTAGGGTCTTTTATTCTGTCTGAACCCGACTTGGACACGTTCACTGATGAAAATGCCCCAGCAACTTGCTTTATTCCAGTGATTTCCTTTGGAAGCAGTTTGTGAGGCTTTGGCAAAGAAAGTATTAGGCGAGCCTAACACATCGTAAGCGCTTCCACATCGGAATAAAACTTAATGGAAATGATTTATTGGAGCAGCTCAGATTTCGGTGGAAGTCTCCCAGAAATTTAAGTGCTGTGAATGATCCCGGTCCTACTCAAACAACCCTCGGGTTTCTCGAGGCAGGATGAGTCCTTGCAAAATGCTGCAGAGGGAGCTCGAAGCCCGGGAGTGTTTCAGACTCAGCTCTGACTTCACAGTCCCTGCTGGAGGAGCAGGGCAAGGAGAGCAGGGAAAGATTGATTTCAGCAGAGCCCTCGGGGAGGTGTCGGTCACCAGGACATTCGGGCATAAAAACACCCATTTTGGGACTGCAAAAATGGCGAAGTCTGGGGCTGTCCTGAGCTTCGGGTGACTGAGGTGTGTTTGTGTGGAAACTCGGGAAGATGCTTCGTGATTTCCAGCCAAGGGAGCTGACACTCTGCTGCTCCAGGGAAACTGGAGTATTTAGGAGCTGCTGGGTTTTTAAGTGAAGCAGCTTTGATAATTTATTTAACTTACCACGTAGTTCAATAGCAGATAAGCCAGGGGGCATTTAAAATCCTCATCCATGACAGTTCTGAGATACAGGTTGGGCAAACACCTTGACAGTGCTGAGGAACTGTTTCTCTTTTGAGGCCCAAAATTGATTGTTCACTTCTTTTAGTAAACCTGCTCTTGTCACCCAAGGGAATTAATAGCACCTCCTTTTTCCTTTGCTGTCTTCAAGATGAGAGAAGATTTTGCATTAAAAAATTCTGCTAGCAGAATTGGGCTGCAAGAGGTTTGTAGTTTGCTTGCTTGCTTTTTTACTCCCGTGTTGAATAAACTGATTTCCATAACACTTCTTAATATATTCTTTCAATGCCTCTCACCCATTTTTTTTCCCAAAACCCCAAAATGCACATTTTCAGCAAAGAGAGGACAGTTCCTCTGGTTTTTTTTTGGTGAATGAGTTGATGTGTACATGTTTCTTTTGTCAGCTATCACCTCTCTGTTGCTATAACAGCCAGTGTAGAAAGAAGTGCTCTGGTAAAGAAACTCATTTGTGATGAGACTAAGGATCTTAGGGTAAAACTGTCCCTGACAAAAGGGCCTGTAAGAAATGTCAAATTATTGTGGGTCGAGAGAGAAAATTAGAAGCAGAGTGTGGGAAAAGTAAATAAGTACTGAGAAGACAGTGAACTCTGGCATGACTAGGTTGTATACAGATAAAAGATCTGGCCAAGTAACAACAACAACAAGCAATAAGTTGTTAACAGATGCTTGAACTTCATACTGAAACAGCAGAAGTGTTGATACAATTCTGTTGATACAGTTCTGTTGTGTTATTGTTGGCAGAAGAAGTTAGTTTAACTTCAGGGGAAGGGTAAATTGTAGACTTTTGTTTATTTTCTCCGGCTAAAAACCTCTGACTTGACTTTTTACCTATTTTTGTAGTGAATTTTCATCATACCATGGAAGTATGAAATCACTCGGACAAACATTTCACATGTCAATAAAGCTGTGTGTGTATATATTAGCCCAGCACATCTCATTCCTCCAAACCATATTTATTACTTAAGCTCTGCGACATCAATTTGGCACTTGGAAAAGCAGGAGGACAGAGAAAACAGAGAGCGAGGGTTGTTTGCAGAGGAACGTCGCTGTGAAATGACAAAATGCCTCCCTGAATAACAGTAAATGATCCTTAGATCTCTTTCGGGGCCCTTTCTGTTTCTATTCAGTTCAGTTCCTGCTCTGTGCCTGGCTGAGGGCGAAACAAAGCAGGTTAAGATCCAAACTGGAAGTTGCTCTTCATCCAGGGAAGTAATCCAGCAGCTTTGATTGCCAGGCTTGGAAGCTAATACTAATTCATTTCTGCAGAGTATGTATAATTTGTTCTTTATTTTCCTGAGCTGCTGTATTGCCAGTTCCTAAACCAAATAAAACCATGAAAAGGTAAATACTTACCACATTAACATTTATTTTCCGTAAATTGAGGTGTGTTTCGTCATTCTCCATCTTTGTATTAGAAAATACAATATTGTGAGCAGCTGTAAAGTAAAGGTTAGGATAACCAAAATAATTATTCTGCAGAAAATTGATCCATTTTGCACCACTTGGAAGTATTTCTTACAAGCATGTAATGAGTCCTGTGCCACAGGACTTCATCCTCCCACCCAAGGAAAGGTTTTTCCCCTTTCCTCACTGAGGAGCAGCACTCCATTCCTGCTGCAGAGCACTGCAGTTGAAATAATGGCAACAGGGATTGTTTTTTGCATGTATTTGTGAATATTCAGCTCTTATCTTTTCTGCACTAACAGACTCTGCTTTGGACCTGGTGAAAAATAGAAATATTTTCCCAACCGTGTCTCTGCATCCAGGCTTGCAGAGCGGCCTCTTCAGAGGCCAGAAATTGAAATGTCTCTCAGAGGTACTGAAATTTTGCTTTAATTGATGCCTTGAGTGGCTCCTAGAAACAGAGGCCGGACAGGAGGAAGGGAATAAAGGCAGGGATTTATTTGAAAGGCCTCCAAAGGTACCACCCTGGGCAGGCCAAAGGCAACACCCAAAATGGACCCCAAGATGGACCCTGAGTCATGAGTTCTTCACACTTTTATAGGTTTGGTCCATTTGCATATCAGCATAAATTCACCAATTAAAACTTTAGCTAATGATGTAATTTCTTCAATTTCTCCACCTCTCTAAGGGCCCCAGTTTACACCTCTTGGGCCTGGGACAATCTGAGTGTCCTTGAACATCAAGCTGAGAGAAGCTCTGTTGTGTCTGTCTGGCCTAGGAGAGCAGCTAACGAGCTACAGGAAACTTCAGAGTTACACACCAGGCAATACAGGATTTGAAAAATATAAAAGTTAAAACCTAAGGCATCAAATAAACAAAAATCAGTGAGCCTGGTCACACTTGCTTGATTTTTGAGTTAAACTCAGGTGTTGTGAACTCACTGCTGTGACTGGAGATAACGACAAGCTGGGAGGTGGGGGTTATTTCCTAGAAACAAGCATTGTCTTAGATATCGGTGCTTTTCATTCCTTTCAGGATGTGTCAGTGCAGTATTTTCCATCTGAGTCACTGTCCTGGAGGTTGGAAGGTGCAAGTTTTTTACTCAGTTCCGATTAGAGAGGGAGTGCCTCGTCTGCTCGAGCACTGCAGTTATTACCCAGTTATTTCCTTTTAAAACATGAATAGTTTTGTGTAGCCACTAAGTGACACAGGATGTGACTGGGTGAGTTACTCACAGGGATTGAGATATAATAAATAAGAAAGCAAATCTGGTTTCATCATCCCTCTCCCTCGATTCTTTGGGGAGGAAGTATTATTTTCTGCTCCCTGAAGAAACGCTGTAATTTGAGCTAGTCCACAGTGCTGTGGTCAGAACCAGATACCAGCTCATCCTAAACCACAGTTTAAAATCCATTTTCATACACAAACATGTAGGAAACTTGTTGCATTTGTTCCCAGAAATGAAAAGTCTGGGAAGGGAGCGTGACTTCCGGAGAGAAGGCTGGATTAATCTAATACAATATATAGCATTTATATATTTTCCTTACAGTCTGTACGCTTTAGAAGACCTGAGGAAGTTACACATGCCACAGCTCGGAGCCAAAAACGCCACGAAGTGAGTTTTCATTTATTCCTTGTGTAGATACAACCAAAATTAAATGACTTGTAGCATAAGATCAGCCCCAAGCTCACCCTCTCTGATCAGGCAAATGCACATTTGACCATACTTTGCTGTTCTTCACCAGTTTTGGAGTGAGGCTTTTAAAAGGGAGCCTGTACCACATCTTTGCCAAGCCCCTAAACCTGGCAGTGATTAATTTGTTGTCTCTTCTTATCCCAAGAAGCCCCAGAGGTGATTACCAGCTTAGCTCACCACCTCTAAGAGGCAAGCCTGGTAAAGAGGTGGAGAAACTTTGGGTTCAGAAGTCAAATTCAGAGAGGCAAAAGGGGGGAGGTTAAGTGCAGGTTCAGAACTGCCTCTCAGTTTCACTTCTCTCGCTCTTTGAAGCCAGGATGAAGATGGAGCTGGAGTTCACATGGATTCGCTTGCAGGAATTTCACTGCTCCTTCCCTGCTCACAACTCCTCGTTTCCAGCAGTGCCTGAGGAGAGTAAAATGCCTGAACAACTCCAGGAATCAGAGCCCACCAGCCTGCAGACACTCCGTGCACACACGCCTTCTCCTGCAGCAAACCCAGAGCAGCCTGGCCTGCTGAGATTCACTGCTCTCCCACTTGATGGCTAATCCCTTGCAATTACCTTCCCTCCTTACCTGGAGATGTATTCCAGGGATTAATACATGAGAAATGTGAGCTGCTCCTGTAATTACACGCTGCTGCCAGCACAGATGGGAATTCCAGGCTCGTTCCTCCCACAGGACCAAAGCCTTCCAGCTTCCATCTCCACACCAGACCCGTAGCCCTGCCAGGCTTGGCGTGGTTGGGATGGTACGTGGCTGTGGGAACACGGGCAAAGGCTGCCCCATAACCCACCTGCGGGGTGTCCTTGCCTGAGGAATCCATCCTCCTTCCAGAAAAAAACACTCCTGTGCCTCATCTGTCAGCTACCTGGGCTCTGAGAACAGCAGGCAAAAAGCCTTTTCTTCCTCCCTTCCCTGTTTTGCACCTTTTCCTTAGCTTTTCCTTTGTAATTTTCCTTGGCTCCAGCTCATATTTCAGCTGGAGAAGATAACCACTGTTTTGTCATTTAGCAGTAAAAATAGGGAATAACCTTTTCTCCTCTTCTAAGATTGCTTAACCACGTGCCTCTCGCTCGGAAAAATGGGCTTTATTACACTTCTGAGCTTGTTCAGCACAAACACTCTGCTAAATATTTTGCTAAATATTTGCTTCTTATTTCTATGGTCATCCGAACATATCCGTTTCCCATTTTGGCATGAATTTTTTCCCAGAGAGGATACTAAGCAAGATGAAAGCTATGACCTCAAAATCTTCAGTCTGCTTGGATTTTCCAAGGCCTTTGCCTCATGGAAACCAGCACAATGGTGCACCCAGCTCTTCACTGCTCTCACAACACATCTGGATCCATTTGTTTTGGCTTCAGCTGACACTGAGGGTTAGAAAAGTAACCTACAAAAACTGTCAGGAGTCTTTATTCCATCCAAAGTGAAACCAGTCACTCAATAAGTAATGCTTAACCTCATGCAAAGCACGCCGGAGTCAAAGGGAATCAAGGGAAATATTTTCTTTGGCTTCAGGTGGCCTGCGTGGCCTTGAAAATTAAGGATAGAGTTAAAATTCAAAACAAGCCACATTCATAGTTAGTTTTTTCTTCAGAAAGGCCTGGTGGGCTAAAAAAAGCAGGTTAAAAAAAGAACTTTGGTTTTTCTCTGCTATACTAAAAATGGCATGTTGTGTTTGGTGGTGGAATAAATAGTGCTCGAAATGTGCAAAGAATTGAACCAGAGATTGAATGGAATTCATATAAATTTTAAGATGGGTTTTTTTCAGGGGCAAGAGGAAGAGACCTTGTTTACTCTGAAAGCTTCACAGGAAAATATAAATGCACTCAAGTGATGTATGGAACCCTGGGAGAGGCCAGAATCCTGATGTGTCAAGATGAAAAGTAAATTATTATTGCTTATTGGAAATCACAACAGCCCAAAAGATCATTAACAGCTCAGGACCAGAGAGCGTGGGGGGGTTAAAAATAGAAATGTGTCCGTGCCTTGACATGAGACTTGTTCACCCTTAAGCTATTTAAGACTGCAAAATATTTGTGGGGCAGTATCTTGGAAACACAATGACATGGAAATCCAGGAGATTCAGACTCATGCTGGCAGCTCTGTGGGGTGGGAACAACTTCCTCCTCGGGTGCTCGGGCTGACGTCGTGTCTTCGCTGCAAGCTTCGGATGGCAAAAAGCAAACAGTGATTCAGGAATGGACTGGAAATGGTCCATGCAGCCATTGCCAGCAGGAATCTTCCCCCTGGTCTGCATTTTCTCCTGGACCATGCAGACCGGTGTCATGACTTTCCTCTGTAATATATTAAGACATTGGGTTTGGGACTTTTTCTTCCTTTGATCAAATCAGGGCTGGGAAGTGGTTTTGTACCCATGGTTTCTGGGGCAGAGGCATGCCAAGAACAGGGTGAGTGCGTGTCATGGACATGCTGTCATACCAGCACAGAATTCAGCTTCGTATTTGCACTAATAAAATATTTGGTTTGCTATCTTTCATCAAACCTGCTCACTGTGAGTCACAGCAAGGCATGTCCAGGTATTCTTTGGTCAGTTCCAGATCCCTGCTTCCCTGTTTTAAGTTTCCTTTTTTTTTCCCCTCTATACCAGTAAATCCTTTCTAGCATAATCCTGCAAACTTTTTTTTTTGTGTCCCAAATATGAAAAAACTTGCAGGAAAAGCACCACAGCCACAGTGCAGGTCTTTTTCTGGAAGGCATCACCTCGTATCTAATGAGCTCATCCGGACTATTTTGTCTTGAAGAACTGACAATCCCAGGCAGTCACCAGCTAGACTGTGATTTACCTGCTTCTGGTGTCCGTGTCCATTCTCTCAGGACACAATTCCCACCTTCTAACTAAATCTCCTGACTTGGAGCATTACTATTTTCCATCAAGGAAAGGAGGATTGGCGTGAAGCCTCGTGCTTTGCCTTCTCACAGAACAGCTAAATGGGAGAAGGAGAAAAAAACTGCAATCAGCAAGTGAGGTTCTGAGCCCAGCTCTGCTTGGACAGGTCCCTCAGGGCAGGGAAAATGTGACAGCCACAGGGGAGCCATTCTCCTTCCCTTCAGAGCTGAATCTAGCAAGATGTGGGCAAAAAGCTCCCCGAGTTTCATTCCTTTAGTTTCGCTGCTTCATTCTTAATAATTAATACAGTTTCCAATTAAAAAAGAAACAAAGCAAATAGCATTCTTCCTCATGACGAGCCCGTTTCAAACATCTCAGTAAAAGCTCCTGCGTGTTATATTCTGCTAAGTGCCTGGGATTAAATCAGAAGAAAAGGAAAGCTCCCAGGCTAAGATCCAGCATTTCATATTCAGCATCTGTAGGTCAAAAGCAGCCAAAAATTCCTTTTGTGCCCTTGGAGATGGATTTCAGGTGGGATTCACTCGGCTCCAAGTGGGTCTCTAAAGCAGCTCAAACACCAGATCTACCTGGGACATTTTTAGGAAGTGGTCTGTACACTCAGAGCACAAGGAGGGTTGGGAACAGAACCTGTCCCACGGGAGAAACTCTTGGATATTTAAGTTTATTTCAAATAAGTGTTCAAAGAAAAAGAAAAAAAAAAAAACCAAATAAAACAGATTTAGTATATATTTGCTTTTCTTTAAAAAATGATTCCATGAAAGAATTTTATAGATATCTAAGTAGTAATACAGATTTTTATATACAAAATTCCATTTCAAACAATTTACTGTACAAAAGAAAGTATAAGCAACTATTACTATTCCATGATTTCAGCAAATAATGAAAAATTCGGATACGTATGTGTTCAGGATATAGTTCCACCATTTACAGGAATGTCAGTATTAAGCTGGGAATACCTTCAGGTCAGTATTTACAGATTCAATCCCCTTCGAGGACGATCCCTAAGGTTTCTCTTCAGAGTAGGTAGTTTGGCTTTCTCCTGGATCTTTTGGGCTACCAAGGAATGAGAGGAAGAACAGGTTTTCAACAAAATGTGTGGACAGAATTCTGCTTGATTTATCCCCACTCCCAGTCCTGTTGCAGTCATTGGGCCTGATCTGGTAAACATTTGCTACCAGGCATTACATTTCTGTGGGAATAAACCAGGCAGGATTTGGCCCTGCAGCAACACGCTACCATAAGTTACAAATTTTAAAAATAGTGACATTCCTGCAAGTCAAAATACAACAGAAACAAGAGTTAACAAAATATAAGCCCTTTATTAATAAAAATCTTTGGTTGGATCAATATTTTAAATAAGCTTCAAGAATATTTGGTTAATACCATTGTCTTTCTTCCACATAATTTCTCTTCTGGTACCTTCTTTGGACAGACTACAGAAAAATATCAAGTTTATCACATACTTTAAAACAAATAAATATATCAAAAGCTATATATGGTATTCTTTTTAGAGTTCTAGCATTAATCTTTAAATTAGTTTGGCAAAGAAAAAAGAAAAGAAAAAAAGAAATAACTAACTCCTCTTGAAAACAGCTTGGTTTTGTAACAAACCATACAGTAGTTAGACTTTAAAGAAATCTTTCCTTTTTATTTTCTTTCTCAATTTTATAACGCAAGTGCCATGGACAAGACAAAGCAATAAAAAGAAATTAGGTTAATTGCACCAATATTATTTGGAAGTGCAGTTTATGGGTCGACAAAGCAAAACTAAAACGTATTATGCTTAAAAAGAGCTGTACTGATGGGATTTAACTAGTCATGGTAAGTAAGGATTTCAGAGTTACACTCGAAGGAAAAGCTCCTTGTACAAAAGAGAGAGGATTTTAAGACAAAAGAAAAGCCCTGTAACTAACTGGAGGTCTGGTCCTGCAGCCCCAGGGCAGGCAAAGCTTCCACCGAAGACGGTGAGTGGGATGCATTTGGGATTTTCTCCTCTGGGAGATGGCAGCCAGCAGCAGAAAGTCTGTGGGAAGCACTGGCTGTGAAGCACGGGTGCAAATACTCCCTTCTCCTGCTCCAGAGGGCTACAGGGAAAAGCCTGGCTGGGACAGGGATGTGCTGAAACAACGGGGAAAAGGGAATTTCCTCAGCAACAGCAGTGTCCGAGTGCTCGGCAGGGCAGTGAGAGTCACCGCAGCTCTCTGTGTGCTCATGAACTCAGGGCATTTAACAAAAAGCTCCATGAGCATGGACCTGCTGGAAGGATCTCTGGAATTGTGCTGCTGCTGTGGCCAAGAAAGCACTTCCCAGATTCCCTGTGTGGATGTTTTGGAGGCAGCCGTGCCCCAGGGAGGGCCTGGGGGACACAGCAGGCTGCCACAAGTGCCCCCTGTCACACCTGTGGGACTCCAAAGCTCAGATTCACAGAGCTAAACCCAGGCCTGGGAAGCAAGTCAGCCTGGTAGGCTTTGTGGAATACTAGGGAATACTGATTCTGCATATAATTTATGGCATTGCCCCATGGAGGTTCAAACCTGGGTTTCCAAAAAATAGTTAAAGTTAGCTTTATTATTATTATTATGACTTCAAATTTACCTTTGTTTCATGAGCTAATTGATAGGCCAAGATCAGATTCTCAGAGAATATCTCTAGCAAGATGTCCTAAGTACCTGCATTTCTTAATGCACGCCAACGCCGATAGCGTTACCTAAGGATGAAATATAAAAACTCCCTGCATTACTGCTTGTGCAAAAGAAGAAAAAAACAAAACAAAACAAACCCCAACATTGTCAGAAACAGAACGTGGTCCTCCATGTTTGCAAGAAGGGCATTTCTCACAAAGATGGGAGCGAAATGGCAGCACATCCTTCAACATGCACCGGGGTGTCCATTACCGGAGTCCTGCCCTTGACGCCATGGCTTTTGTCTCTGGAATGCCCCGACAGACTCAGCTCCCTCCTCTTCTAAACGTCCAGAGGATAGGAATGGCAGGAGGACAAGCTCCCGCTGCGGCTCCTGGAGAGCCCGGGGCTGTGGTTGTTACAGTTTTCCCCTTTTTTCTTGTCCTTGTCTTTCCAGGTTTCCAGCATCTGCAGCTTCCCTTGCTCTTCCCGCATGAAGACCTCCACCATGAGAACCTTCTCCTTGTGAATCTGCTGGCTAATGTCCTTGGGAATGTCTGGGATAATCCAGTCAACAAATTCACTCATGAACATGACCAAGTTCTGAAAATGAAGTTGTGAGAAAGCGTCAGCACGCTCAGATGAAAGGGTGGCTGCAGGGAAAGGAAAGGGGCTGATTTTGGTGCACTTAGGAAGGGAAAATGAAGAGAGGACAATATTTGGGTTGGAATACTGGACCAAATTCCCCTCAACTGCTCTGTGCATACTAGAAATAGAGAAATATATCAGGCATAGACCTCTATGAGTTCTGAATCAATCCTGACACAGCCACTTCGAAATCCAAAGGAATTTGTCACTGGTAAGGGGCTCATGAGATTTACATCAGGAAGGCAGAAGCAAATACAAGAGGTACTTTGGTAAAAGTTGGTAAAATACGTTCCAGGTAAATGTTTCTGATTGGAAAATCTTGATTCAAGGAAAGAGAGGTCTTTCCCAAAAAGATATTTTTTTTTTAATCAAAAGACCCAGTAAAACTTTCGAAACGAGTTATTCAGATAAGGCAGACTTAAAACATTTGTGTCACAATAAGCAGCATCACTGTTGTGATTAAATAATGTCTTTTAAGGTGAAATTACAAGATTTTGGCTTCTTATTCAGATGCAAATTAAACTTTAACTGGGAAAATTTCGAGAATCTCATTTCTTGGCTAGCTCTAAAAATGATTTTGGATTAAATTTATGCTACTTCAGGGAAATTGTTGATGTCCTATGGGAGAAATTGGTGGGACCTAATTAGTATCAGCCTTCTGCTTTTGCTGCTCTCTAAGGTCATCAACTTCTGCATCAAACCAGTTCAGGGCATCCCTGGGGATGAATTGTTCCACTGAGGATATGCCAGTGCCTGGGTGGGTGGGACAAAGAGCGTGGTGAAGACGGGCAAATTTCTTCAGCTTTCCCATGAAACAGCTGAGAAAGAAGATATTTCTTTGGCCCAATAACTTATTTCCAAGTGCCTGCAGTGTGACCTACCTGGAAAACGATCACAAATGCCAATCTTGCTGCTAGGACAGCCCAGAAATCCTTTGAAATGTCGTATTTGTTTTCAGACCAGGGGGGTTCTCTATAATCTTTGTACCTGCAAAACAAGACTCAGTAAATCAGCAATGCCATTCAGGAATTTCAGCACTGGAAGGAATTATTAACAGTCAAACAATAAATGGAACTGTCTAGAAGAAAAATCACTGCATTAACCTCTCAGAAACAAGGCACAGCTGGAAGTCTCCTTTAGCCTTCACATTTTACTCAAAATTAAAGGTTGATGCATCTTAATACCCTCTGATTACTATAAATAACATCAATTTTTCATAAGACAGAGCAAACTACACAGCTCAGGTGATTTCTTTTAAGACAGGTAAAAAAACAACTATATTTTTCAAACTAATTTTAAAGACAAAAATCCTGATCTCAGGTTCATAACACATAACTAGCAAAAGATTGAAGCTAGATTCTGCCATGTGCAGAGAAGAGAATTTTTCCTTAGCTATGGCTTACAGAAAATCTATGTGTTGATAAACAGGACCAAGAAAAATACATTAAATTCAAAACCACAGCATCCTGTCAATATTTTGAAAGAGTTAGGGCTCTGCATTTTCAAATGATTTTAAAATCCTTGGGATACGGATGGGATGGGAAGAAGACAGAGGCTGGGAGTGGAAAGCAAATAAATCTGGCATTTTGCTATTGGACCACGATGCCAACACTTTCATTCTGTGCTGAAACGTGTTTGCCAACCTTGCTTAACCTCTGCCCAGAGAGCAGCAGGAGGAAACCAGGAGAAAGTGAAAGCAAGCAAAGCTACTGCGAATGCAGTTTGAGTTGGTTTTGCTTTCACCTCTGAGAGAATTTTCTGTTTAGAGGTCATTTCATCATATTAACTTGCACTATTCAAATGCATAAAGAATATAATATAATATGATTCAAAGGCAAGGTTTTTTACTTGGTCCCTTTGTGTGATTTTTTAAGTCTGTGTGTATCAAAGTCATCTTTGGGTTTTTTTCTCCCCTGGAATATCTCTTCCCTCCTTGCTCTCCTCTCCCTTTTCCTCCCTCCATTGTCCCCCTTTGAGCTTTGCTGGTCTAAGTGCTTTCACGGCCAGATTTGGCATTGGCCCCCAGTTCTAAGAATTCATAAACTGAAACAGGTGACCATAATTTTCCTTTAAGCATGAAAAGAATAGACAGAAATTGCCACAGGCATGCAAATGTCTCCTGTGTGATGACACTTTAGATGAGTCCTAAGTTCCAGTGCAGGTAAGGATGCTACTGGTCTCAGCAGGAATTGGAAACTGGACAAAAAAAGAGGTCATGACATCAGAGTGACATCATTTTCTTCCCTTAAAGCATCATTGTGCTGTTTATGATTATTTGCCTCCGTTCCTGGAGAAGGGAGTCCCTAACAATAAAAATCTTTGCATGGACGAGCACTGAATTTAACTAATGCTAATCTCCATTTCCCCAAATAAGCAGTAAATCATATTCAGGTCTGTGATTACTTAATATATCAGCAAGATGTTCAAGGCAGTGGATCCATTTGATATAAAAGGCTAGCAAAGTGCTAAATAAAGGTATTGAAAACACAAAGAACCTGCCCCAGGAATGTCAGAATTTGCCACATTCCTAGCCAGCTGTGAAACCACTTCCCATTAGAGATCAGTCAAGAGAGTACCTGCATATCTGAACCTCGTAGCCAAGATCCAGGGGGTCGTTGGGAGCTGTTCCTGCTTGGAAATCGCTGACATTAAAAGAGGATAGCGTATGGTTGACGAAGCCATGCATGGTGCCATTCTCACTGTACATGTACAGGTACACGAGGCGTGGAATGAAGTCGGATGTGAAGGAGATCACAAATGCCTGAGCCACAAGAGCAGAGAGTGAGCGCGGTACCCAGGCAGGGCTCAAGTTCATCACATCCTCAATCGTGACTCGCCCAAACAACTCAAGGGCCCTGAAAGTGGAGCATTCACTGCACCAGCAGGGGATTATTCACTGCCCACTCTCCCGAGGTGCAGCGTATTCCCTGGGGCAGTGCCACCCCAGCTGAGGTGTCCGCGTGGGTGACAACCTGAGCCCCCCAAAAATGGAGCAGCTGTAACCCCCCAGCACCAGGGGAGAGCTACCACAGCTCTGCTTCCCCGTGTCCCTGTCACAGCTTCTCCCTGGTGCCTTGCATGGGGTCCAATTGGTTGATTTCCAGCTGCTTTTCCGTCCTGCAAACAACCGACGGTGATTTGACTCTTCAAAGTCTCATTGCATTGCAAAAGGACATTAATTGCATGTGGTTCTCAACTTCATCAGGATAAAAGGATGAGGAGACCGAGCCCAGTTTTATTTTTATGGTCACAAAAGTGGCATTTCATCCAGTTATTTAAAACTTTCTAAAAAGATCGCGGAGAAAAGGCATGACAGCCAATTGGGCTGAGTTCCTCATGACTTTACCCTTCCTCATTTATCATCACTATGAAACACTGCCACTGGCATAAATCTCATGTACACATGGAACAAACACAGTACAAAATGTTTTACTTATTTTATGGTAAAGAGGAGCAGTACACTGATCAAAGAGGGAAAAATAACACGGGGTATTGATGAAGAGAGACTACACAGAACAAAAGAGAAAAACAGAGAGAAATTATTTCCAAAGGAAAAGGGGAGAAATGGGAAAGACAAACTAAGGCAGCACACCAAACAACCAAAAGAGTGGGTTTGCCATAGCACAACAGAACCCTGGGGACACAATGAAGGGATTGCAAGTCTGGATAATGTACAAAAACCCCAAGGGAGTCCATGGACGTGTGGCCACAAACCCTACAGAGCCCCTGCTCGGCTGCATTGCAAATGTGTTGAATTTCAGCTGGCCTTTGTTTTCATCTTTCCCCAGCTGGGTGCAAGGAGGATGATCGCTGTGGGTGTCCCTTCATACAGAACAGTACAGAAATACAAGCAGTGGTACATTAAGGGCTGCTAAACTTTTGTAGGTGTTGAGTTAATTTTTCAGGATTTCCCAAGCTCTCTGAGTGGGGGCAATGCAGCTCGAGGGCAGATTTTCCAGGGAGGGATTCTGCACTCTGAGGAACTGAACTGACTCTCACCTTACCCAAAACAGCGCTGGAATTAAAAAATACATCTCATCCTACTGACAGCATTTCAGAAGAGTAAAAGTAAGCAGCTGTTGTCATATTTGTTTGAAGGGCAAAGCTGTTCCATGAAAACATTCTGGAAGAAAGCAGCAGTGACTACTTAGTATTTTATATTATTGCTACTGCTACCACAGCTTGAAAATAAACACAGCAACTCATCCTCTAATATTTCCAGAAATTTCTAAATCATAGACTTTCACTTGATTTAAGGGATTTGTGCTGAAATAAAACTAATGGAGCAGAATGGAAAAGCCAGCCTATTGAATTCAAATTTAATTCATGCTGATTTACTTACATTTATGATGACAGCAAGCTTTCCAATACCTCTGAGGATATTATACCAGATTCCTAAGGAAGGAGACAAACATGTCAATGCTGTTCTAGTCCTTAGAATCAGATAACTTACATCTTCAGTTAACAGAGTTAGGAGCACATAGGATTCTGCTGAGCTAGAATTACACTTTAAATAGAAAAAGAAAAAATTATGAAAAATTACTTTAATGGCTTGTAAGCAGAGGGAGCACAACTGTGATTTGGCACCTATTTTTTTGAGGTTTGAAGAATGGGATTGAACTGCAATGAACTGAAATTAACACCTTCTCATAAATAAAAAAATCCCAATCAAACCCCCACCACAACCAAAAAAATCAACATCACCCTCCCCATCATCTCCATCAGCAACCTGAACCTGCAGCATCAAATCAGGGAGCCGCAAAATACCCCCAAAGCAAAGTCATGGCAAAGCAGGATGTGCTCTTCAAGTCTAGGATGATCCTAGGGCACAAGGATGAGCCCGAGGAAGAAAAGAAAAACTCTGCCTGTACAGCAGTGGAATGAACATAGAGTTTAATAGCAGACAAATTTCTCTGCTCTTGCTGCCTGGCTCTGTAACAAGGACTTTATTTCTGCTTTTATTTTTATGTTAATGAGCTTTTTAGTCATGAATAACCACGATTTGGGAGAAGCAGCTCCCTCCTTACAAACACCCGTAGGTGTTGGCCCTGCTGTAGGGGCAGGACTGGGCTCTTGTCCCCACAGAGCCACAGAGCCCAGTTCCAGCTCCATCCACTGCAGTTTTCACCCTTCTGATGTTCCTGCTGACTAGGGACAAAGGGATACATTTACCCACAGACTTCTGAGTCTCCTCTCATTCCCAAGGGTATTTCTGAGGCCAGCCCAGAGTTATTAAAGGCAGAAATTTCTGCTTCTGCTTGAAAACTGCATTGCCAGGAAGGGCTGTTGATGTCAGAACCGTGTGAGATATTTTGCTATTGCATTGATCATTTTGATTTAAAAAGTGATAATGTTTGCTTAATGAAATATTCATCTGAATTTAAAGCTCTGGTCTTCCTATTTTAAAGGTAAAGCCTCGATAAATTATGACAATTCACAGGTAAGCCACAGTCCAATGTTTTGACTTTCCCTATAAATACCTCCCTGTTATTGAAACCAGCTCAGCATAATAACATCCTGCCATCAGTCCAGGAATAAACAAACAGGGATACAATAGCAATATCCACTTACCTATATCCTTTGCTCTCACTGCTACCGGTCTCCTCAGCTCAGTAACAAATTTTTTGGCATCCAGACGGATTTCAATGATGTTGTTCAATAAAGCAAACAAAGGTGCCAGCGGGAAGGAGGCAACGAACAAAGTTACAAACCCAAACTGGATAACTGGAAAGAAAAGAACAAAACATTTCAGTGCCTGTTGTCAGTGTTTACCAAATGCACCCATTGCCGTGTCAGTGCCAGCCCCCAAATTCTGACAAGGTGATGGGTTCTGGGGGACTCAATCCCATTTTCTGTGTCAGGCACACTTTGCTTGATGGCCACTCCATTTGGGCATGGAAGGGCCAGTTGCCACCTGGCAAAGAAAGGCAAAAGTACCCAGAAGGATGGGGAAGCTCCTAAAACATTTTTTCCATGGTCAAGGCTGGCACAGGAGCCACCTGAAGGAGTGAGATTATGGCAGTGACCGAGTTGGCTCTACCTAAACTTGCCATGTTCTACCTGGCAGGTTTTGGGCCTTCACCAATCCCACTGGAAGCTTTGGAAAGGACATGGCTGATTCTGTGCCTCTGCCTGGAATAACTTGCTTCCTATGAGCAGGGATCGTATTTGCTTTTTGCATGGATGTCATGCTCATCCCAGTACTGCCAGTGCCCATCTTTCTCCTGTTACTTCCAAATGCTGATCTCAGTAACTGCACTTTTTCTTATTTTTAGGAACTGGCAGCATGGCCCTGCAGTTTGTACCACTGAATTCCCATCTGCTCCAAGTACTCTGAACATCAAGGTCACCAGATACTCTAGTTTGTCTCACTCAAGATATTACTTGAAATAAAAAAATTCTGTGTGATCTGTCAAGTACAACCTGGTCTACAGACTTGCATTGCTCTCAGAAGATTTAGTTCAGATATCAGAAAAAAGACTCTGGTGTGGAGATGATCAAATCTGAACTAATTTATTTCCAGTGCAGGGTTCAACTGATGGTGAAATATGCCTCACACTCTTGAGTAGATGCTGCTTAATCATTTGCATTTGAAACTTGACGGTGATGTGTCACATGGCTTGAAAGAAAAGATCTAAAATATCATACTAAAGCAAGGGCTTGCAAACAGCAGAGAGCACAGTTCAGCCCTCCAGCAGCCAGGGTTGGCTGAAACACTCTCCAGTCCAAGACTGCACACGTTAATAATTCAGTTATCTCATATCCACTGTCTGCTGAATGTACAGTTCAAAAAGCTCAGCTCTNGCAGTGTGGCTGCACTGAGGTCAGTGGTTAGTCTGCTGAGGATCCCACCAGTCAGACACGTTACAGCAGCAATTCCAATTGCTTTCCACACCTGCCTGACCTTCATGAACATCATTTGTAGACGGGCGAAAACTTAACCTGAAAAGATTTCTGTACCTTTCGTTACTGATAACCTTTTGGAAATAATTNTCAGCTCTCCACCCCAATTAGTCACAATAATTATGGTTTAAAATGCCTTCTTTCCACCTCACTCACTCATTTCCATGTACTCCGGGGTGAGTCCAGCAAAGGGCTCCAGGTTATAGTCCACTTCGTAACGCTGCTTTTTCTTCATGTGCTCTTCATGGTCCAGAGAACGCCGACGCTTCAATTTCAAGTATCGTATAAACTTCTTCATTTTTCTGAGGGAAATGGAGACAATTTGCTGAGCACTCCGTTCTGCCCACTCAGTGCTCATTTCTCAGTTATTTTACATTAATAGGCACAATAATTAAAAAAAAAAGAAACAAACAGAAGTTGCTACTTACGGGATGCCAATCTCAAACAAATTGTTCTGGATCAGCTGCTTGCCCAACATGATAATACTGAGCTGGATGCACAACTCCATGAGGCAGCCTCCTGGGGCACACTGGGGTGGACAGAGGAGAGGCCAGTCAGGACATCTCCTGATGGCAGGGGCAGAGGGTGCTCCCCTCCACCCAACACGATCCCAGACAGGATAGAAATTCAATTACCTCTTCCATTCGGAAGGAATGGAAAATGTAGACGTAGTCTCCCGGACGTCCAACAAATCTAGGGAACAATGGTTAGAGTTATAAGCATCAGATGGATTTTACACTTCCAGTATTTGATTCCTAAAGTAATTTACGTCATACTCCATGCCTTTGAGTGGGACCATCTAGGAATTCAGGAATTTAGTCCTGAAAAGGCCTCCAACAAGGTGAAACCCCGAGCAGCCCTTTCATGACTCACCGGCCCTTGAAGAAAGCCACATAGAAAATGGGGGTGTAGGCGTTAACAAATTTCAGCAGGAAAGCCTTGAAAATCAGCCTCTCCTCGAAGTTCTTGTCGGTCTTTGGTACCTCTGGAACCAATGGGACATGGGTGAGAAACGTTAAGGAATTATCCTACCTGGAAACATTTCAAGAGATTATAAATGTGGGTTTTGGAGAACACCAGCCACCTTTTAAACAAAGGGATATATATGTATAGTGATATATAGATATAGATATAGATATAGATATAGATATAGATATAGATAAGATATAGATATAGATATATATTAGATATAGATATAGATATAGATATAGATATAGATATAGATATAGATATAGATATAGATATAGATATAGATATAAAGGCAGTGTGGCTGCACTGAGGTCAGTGGTCAGTCTGCTGAGGATGCCACCAGTCAGACACGTTACAGCAGCAATTCCAATTGCTTTCCACACCTGCCTGACCTTCATGAACATCATTTGTAGACGGGCGAAAACTTAACCTGAAAAGATTTCTGCACCTTTCGTTACTGATAACCTTTTGGAAATAATTTTAAAAAAAAAATGTTCTACAGTGGAAATTTGAAGGTCCTCGGCTTTGCTCGTGAGCCCCACTCATCCGGGTGCTCCGATTGAAACCCCTTGCAGCGAGCTGAGGAATTGCAAGTTTTTTTCAATTTTCCAACGCACCGATCTGCGTGAGCCACCTGGCGATGCAGCCGTACACCTCGTCCAGGATGATGATGACCACCAGGTTGATGATGACGGCGGTGGCGGTGACGGTGACGCGGACGCTGGAGCGCCCCGAGGGCGTGGAGCTGATGGCCAGGGCGGCGGCCGTGGAGATCCTGTAGATGATCACGCCGAACACGATGGCGAACGTCAGCCCCACCTGCGAGGAGGAACCGCCCAGAACCTTACCAAAGCTTTACCTTTAAATGTTCGGGGTTTAGAAATAACCTTAAAAATGGGATCTCTGGGCCACACCCCAGGTCCACCCAATCTGCATTAAGGCTTTGATGAACTGTGAGAAAGGATCCTCTTTTGTAACTTGAAAATCACGTGAAAAAAAATGACACCATGATGCCACAATCGCAGGCAAAAGGCTTTTTTTTTTTTAAGGCACCTGAATGTAAATTCCTTGCTTAGCAGTATTAAAAATACTACATATTACTAATAAGTAAATTCTAAAATGCTGTATATTACTAATGAGTATAAATAATAACCGTAATTAATATAAATACTAATATTAAAAGTGTTAATGGGCTTGCTTTCAGCCCCCACACCAACAGCATATACACATGGAATTTCCTCTGTGACATACAAAAAAAGCCAAATTTGAAAAGAAGAGGAGTATTTCAGCTTCACTCTACACACCAGCCTTCAAATCCCTTACTCAGGCTCACTGTGCTTTCATAATCACAAACTGAAATTAAACCTGATTAAATCAACACAATTCCTGGCACAGTAAAATCCCTCTCAATTTTTCATTGCTTAAATAGAGGAATGATTTTAAGACACGATTCTCAAAAGGTATTGATTCTTCAGCTGAAAATATGAGATTTGTTGTATTTCTGATCTCTTAAAAAGACAAATATTAAAAACACACAACCCTAAACCAAAATCCCTGTCCCAAGGAACCAAATTAATTGACTTAGTCTGGTAAATTTTACCTTTGGAAAGGGTTTAAGCTCTTTTTTATCTCTCTGCCAATCTGTTCCATGACTTGAATTATTATTATTTCTGTCAACATTTGTTTTAAACATTGATGCTTTATCAGCAAATGGAAGAAGGCTGTTCTCATCATTATTTTACCTTTTCCTTGAATTAAGTGCTCTGTTTGCAAAATCTAAATTCTCCTGTTAGATGGTATAGCTCCAAATTTGAATGATTTATTAAAAATCCTTGCAATTGCATCTGGCAACGTCATTTCTTTCCAAAAGCTTGATTATAAAAATGATGTTGGTCTCTACTCCCTGACCACTTTCTGAGAGGGCTCTCTATACTTTTTTAGTTTCATCCCATCAGTGGTGGTGGGAATTCCCATTTCTGTCACCTCATTTTCCCCTATCCTATTTTAGTATTCTTTTTTCTTTATTGGAAAGAGACAGCAAAGTAGAAATCCAAGCTCTTGAAAGTATTTTAGACCATAAACCAGTAAAATGCTTGGATTTTTTCACTGGGAAGAAGCTGTTTGTGAACCACATCCACCTGATAAAAGTTTCTATCACTTCTCTTCCATACAATGACTCAGTAACAAGAATTTCAGGTTTTGCCAGGTGATGCTTACCATGAAGATGATGCCAACAAAATTGGTTAAATAGGCTGGAAAACGGTCCTTCCATGTCAGCTTCTCTTTATCTGTCTAAAATGTTTTTTGGGGGGAAAGAAAAGGTACATTTAATAAAGAAAGAGAGCGGGATTTTACACATGTGATGGAAACAGAGAGGGGGAAGAAAAGGCTGGCAAAACCACAACCAGTTAGAAGATGCAGACACAGTGTTTACAGTCACAATTCCACACAGACAAATTGTTTACTCCGTATCCAGGTTCAGACTGGTCAAGCGCCTGTGCTGGGAGTATAAATAAATCAGATTTTTCTGTGTACTTTTTGAAGGAAACATGCAAATAGGCTGTCATAAACCATGAAGGAAGGTCTCTCTTGCTGTTAAATATTTTCTCTAGCTTTCCCTAGAAAAAATCCCCCTCCTTCCTCTCTCCCTCCACAGTTTGTATTTGCAGCTCTGCTGTTGCACAGCTGGCTCCACTGAAATACAGATTTAAGAATTAAATTAATTCATGCTACAGAGTAGCTCCAAGGTGAATGCTCAGATGACAGGGAAGATCTAGTTTTGGTGGGTGGCAGGACTTGAAATTCCTTTGATATGAGTGGTTTTTAATTTTACCTGGCTATCCCCATGGTATTCAATGGACTGCACTAAGAGGAATTACGGATGCGGGGCTGGAACGAGGTGATCTTTAAGGTGCCTTCCAATCCAACTAATTTTGTGATTTTCTATACAAGAAGTCTTTATATTCTCTGAATTCCCTTGATCCAGTCAATCAGCCGCTGCCTGAATTTGGCTACAAAACACTCATTTAGAAGAGCGTTGCTCCTCTGGAGTCCTTCACAAACTTGAATGCCCGGAATTGTTCCGAAACACCAGAAAATCAACAACGCAAGGACCATCGCAGAAGATGATGCACACGTTGTAATGCACATAAAAATACTGCTCAAATTCTGCTTTTGTGACATGCACGTTGTCTCAGGGAAGTGCAAGCGACTCTTTCAACACATGGCCCATGCTCCACTGCAAAACACAACATCCAGGATGGGAAATCTAAGATTAGCCATGCAGTGCCATTCCCAACTCATAGAACAGCGTCCCAAAAAGTGCTGGAGGAACAAGGGGAGGAAGGGGAAGAAACCCAGAACTGAATGTGAATATTAAACAAAGGTTCAACAGCCAAAAACAAATTGATTTGTGTCTTCCATAATTACTCATAATTTGAGTTTCTTCATAAGTTTGAATAAAAAGAACCAATTTCACCCCAGCCATGACTGTCTTAACTCTTTGTCTCCATTTGTTTGCTGTCTCTTCTGGAAAATATCGGTGCTTCTGATGGCAGTCAAAGGAAACAGAGAAGGGTCGGGCAATATGGCATTACAAAGCACTGCTCAATTAATTCCATTAATTAATTCCATATCCTCTACTGACACAGCACTTTAGCACAAGTAACTGCTCTCTTAGTTTGCTTAAGGCTTGGTGTTTCAACTTTACGTTAATAAAACATAACAGCAACAAAAGACAAACGCTTGCCCCAAATCCTAGGGAACAGCAGGCAATCCTGCAAAGGATATTCCCTTTTTAATGCAGGATTGTGCTCTGCTTTCTCTTTTACAAGGTATAAAGAGTGTCCAAATTTTTCTCCTTTAGTTTTGTTTTTAATTGGATCTCTTGTGGAAAAGCTATAAGCAATTTTGGTTTAGCTTTAGATATTTTTTTCTTTAAGAGTGTTTCCAAGTTGTCTTACAACTGTTGAACTTTAACACACGAGATCCCAATGAAAGATAACCACCAAGTCTTTCAGAAAAACACTCCTTTTCTCACGTTTCCCAAATTAGTAACATCCAAATTGAACAGAACCCAAAAACTTATAAATAGTCTAGTAAAAAAAAAAAAATCCTTTCATAATTGCTCAACTTTCATTCTCCAGTATTGGAGGGCCACCATTCATTAACTGTCTGATTAGTCTTCCACATTTAAGGCCTGAATTCTGATTATACTCAAAAGCACAGCAAGTTACGGGTTTTTAGCAGAACACAGTAAAGTCTGTATTTAAAATCGTTTACCCAGCCTACCATAGGGCAGCAACCCAAATTGTTTCTCTTCTGCAAGGGACTTAAAAAAGGATTTGATTTGTTTATGGCCCTGAACCACTTACACATCCTCTAGATTAATGGGAACACACCACCAGCAGCTCTGCAGCATCTTTTAAGAGGGGCCCAGTGGTACTCAAATATAAATTTATTTTAACACCCATCTCCATGTGCTGCCCCTAAAGAGTGTATCACGTAAATGGTGTTTTTGCAGTTGTATTTTCACAGGGTTGTCACAAAATCCCAATTTAGGGAATGGTTCCACGTCGTGGTGCCACTGGCAACAGACACAAGAGAGGAAATTCTGCCAGCAGGTTTGGTTTTATGCTGGAGTTTTTCCTTCTCTCATGAAAACCATGGCACACAAATGGCTCAGTTCTTGCAGTGAGGGGGGAATAACCCCAGGTAGGATGGGCATCAGTGTGCAGGGGAGAAAAGGAGCTTTTCCAACTCCTCCTGCTGCTGCCAGGAAAGGAATTCCAGCTCCAGTGGAAGGGCAGGGGAGCTGCTTGTAGGGATTGCACCATCCCTTGGCAAGAGGCAGGTGCTCCTGGGGTGACCGGCAGCCCCTTTCTCACGGCGATGTAAAGAGCAAGTTCAAAGCATAGGTGAGCACTGCCTCGTTCAGTGGGGTAAAAGGGAAGCTGTGTTTTTAAAAGGCAGAAGGTTATTGCCAAAGCTGGAATTCGGTGTGGAAATCGGGGTTAGTACTCTTCGTTAATATTTTTATTTGCAGAGAAAGGCCAGCAAGACAGAGAACTTCTCCTGAGAGGCTTTAGGTACTTTTACTGCACAGAACAAGATGGTTTGTTACAGTTTTCTCAAACGTGATTTATTATGATTTTCTCAAACTTTATTTATTAGCATTAGAGGAGCACCACTTTGATGAGGCTCAATCAGTTTCCCTGAGCCGCACTCCTGAATCTAATTAGTAAAGGCAATTCTAGATTTAATCAGGTCTTGTGCCTGGCACACCCCGAGCATCTCATGTCTGGATGAAGACACCTGGAATTTAAATACAGTGAGAGTTGACTATTTTTTACCTATTTCTTATTCTTGGGTCACTGCCTGCTGTAACAACCTTCTTTTTCATACGTGAAACGAATGAATATTTTTAACATACCTCTTTATGTTTGTGCTCTTTCCTCAGGGATTTTTCTAAAACTTTCGCTTCGTATTCTGCTCTCGGATGATCCTGTGAAAGAAGTCGTATTTAATAAAAAAGCAACATTACTTATTTTCTCTATCGGCTACAGATGAATTCTCTGCGGGTCGATTTCCTGATAATTTCTGAATTTTCTAACTGAATTCCAATTCACTTGGTGTGTCATTCGTGTCAACTGATAGTTGACTACAACTAAAAAAATGTTAAATCCTGTGTCTACAGCAGCAGCTGCAGGGTGATTTGGACAGCAATGTGCAGTGCTGTGCAGGTTAAATTTAATCTATGAGATACGCAGCACAACCTGCAGACAGCATGGCTCATGATGCTTGGATTTTAATTACCTCCAGTTTTTATAAAAGTTAAGTGTCATTAATTAATTTCAGTGATCCTCAGCTCATGAGGAGATTCATTTTCTGCTGTAAGTATGCAAAATACTTGGCTTTGGGATCCCATAAAATTGTCCTTTGGGGTGTTCCCCTAATTCTGTCTTGGACAGCATCCACAGATTCTCCGTCTGCATTGCAGGAGAAGGTGCAGGAGACACTTGGAAGTAAGAGACAGCCAAAAGATTGAGGAAGATTCATGGATTCAGAATTCCCGATAATTACGCATTCATAAAAGAGTCAGAATTCAAAATTATGCATTGGATGGGAAACAGAACGGAGCTGAAAAAAGTCTGAACAAGTGGAGAGGGGAAGGGTGTAAAGGCAAAGCAATCAGTGGGAGTTCTAAAGAAAATCTGATGCTCGAAAAAGGAGAAATGGAGATCAAAAGATGGCATTCATCAGTAGATATGGAATAAAAAAGGTAGGAGCGATTTAAAAAAAAAAAAATGTTTTCCAAACCTTGACTGCCTCCTTCAGGAAACCAGAAAAAAACCACGAAAAACAAGAAAAAACAAAAAACAAATAAACAAAAATTTGATTACTGAACTGTTGCAGGTCATATTGTATTTATATATTAAAAATTACATAAAGCAAATATAGGTACAGTGGATGGTTAGACACTACCAGAGAAAAACCAGCCTATTCACGTTCTATATTAATGAATATTACTGTAAGTGTTGTATGAACCAGGCATCCCTAAAAACACCAGAAAATGAGATACTTTGGGCTTTAGCACTTCACTTGAAACCCCGATTGTTCAACATGATTCTAGCTTAAATTTCCCCCAAATCCGAAACAGGACAATCTTCAATTCTGTGCTAAACCCATGACTGCGTTATTTATCAGCGCCCAAAACACAGAATAAAATACACTGTATTGACAGCTGCTGGTTGGGCTGTGCAGAGCTCTGAACTCAGACACGAAGCAGACATTGGAAAGAGACACTTAATCCTCTCCCCTTTCATGTATGCTAACAAGTTACCAAAAATAAAGGAGCATGGGGCGCCCAGGAAATAAATCCCTATATTCTCTCCCGGTAAATAGGTATGGACCAGCACAGAGGCTGCTGGCACAGGGCACCTGAGCACGTTATGGAGGAGATAAAGATATTAAGGGGAGATAATTCCAGCAGAAGGGCTCTGGGGGCGAGTGGAGCGATGGCTGCGCCGAGCTCAGCGAGCTGCAGGGTGTCAGGCCCGGGGCTGGTGAGGTTTGTGTTTCACGTGAGCAGTGTTTGTTGTGTATCTATTTAGGACATCTAGGGACGTGTCGAGGGAGGTCATACTGCTTTTAATAACACAAGGCTGGGGGCTGGGACTGTGCCCTGCTCTGGGAATGCATCTCCTTCACTTTTCATAAAGTGGCAAAATTGAAACCAAAAAGGTGGGGAACAGTTTCTCAGCTGACTGAGGATTTTCTCTCCTTTCCTTCTAAAACGTTGTTGATTCTGAAGATCTTTTTTCAGACAGATTTTGCCCTTTTCTCCTTTATGCTCTTTAGCAGATTTAGCATAAACCTAGCCAGGGATATTACTTTTTTTTTAGCCACTGCAAAAAACTCCACCACCTCCACACTCTGTCCCTCCCCATGCCTCAAGCCCACATGTCTGGCAATGTTTTCTGAGGTATTTTCCAAGTCAGGGCTTGATCCTGCATCGTTAAAGTTAATAGGAGTTTTTCAGTGCTTTTTTTACAGCGCTGTAACTTTATCAGCTTCAGTGCACTCATTTCTGATTTACAGCAGTGTGTGATGAATGAGGTCCTTGGCTCTTGGCACCCTGACTCCAGCCCAGCAGAAGGTCTGAGCTGTATATTCCATGCCTACACTGCTAGGTGTGACCCCACTACACGCTTCAAAGAAAAAAAAATCACATTTTGTGGCTATACAATTACGTTCCCATGGCAACAGGACTGGACTAGTCATGCCCTTGCTACAAAAACCTCAAATAGTTCATGTCTAGGGATTTTCCTTCTCTCTAAAGGATGGAACCCTCCCAGGCACATGAGGCAAAGTCTGTAAGGTCAGGGCAACAGCACGGTGGAAGGCAAAGAGTCAGAAGTGAAGGGACAAACCTCCTCCTCTTCAAACCCAGTCAGGTCCCACCTGTAGTTGAGGCGCATCTGTTTTCTCTTCCAGTGCTCCATAAAGGTGGCAGCTGAAACAACAGTTTAACATATACCACATATTACCACATAACTTCATTTCTGTTTTCTTTTACTCAGCAGTCATGTCTGGCTGGGAAACACTGATGTGCCAGGAGCCAAATGTTTTATGCAAGTAAGGTAAAAAAAAAAGGGCATTTGTTACACCCATAGCTTCACGCAGGAAGATGCCTGCAATTTTTAAGGGCTCTAAGAAAGTCAGGCAGCCAAATTTATTTAAATATTTTATATGTGACTCATGATATTATTGGTCTTCAACTGCATGTTGTCTCATCTGTGAGTCCAAAAAACCTGAGTCTTACCTGTGCAAAATAGGAATGATTTCAGTTGTACTGATGGTGGAGTTATTCCCTCAAAGATATCAAGATAAAGCGTTTTTATATCATTATAATTACATCCATCTAGTGGTCACAGTAGTGTGGTTGGCTCTAATCATCACACCCAAACCCAAACACTCTTGTGAAAGCTGCATGTGGGCAGGCTGTGAAAGAGGAAGCCTTTAAGGGTTTTAATCATTGAAAACCCAGCCATTTTCTTTTTGATGGAGAAGGCTCCGAGAAAAAAACCTCGTTAAAGCAATTCTTGAGTCCCAGTGAATGATCCCAGTCTATATCAGTCTATCTGCCCCTGAGACCAAGCGAGTTCTCAGAGGACATATTTAGATGCTGGGAATACACCAGTGTTGTATAATAAATAAGTGATTATGAAAGAGGCAAGTCTACCAAGAAATGGTGTTCCCAGGGGAGCTTCCCACAGTGAGTATTAACAGATGTGCTCAGAAACGTTCATATCCAGAAAAAACAGAGGCAGGGAGAGGGTAACAAAGTTGAACAGAGAGGAAAGGACACCCTCTTGACTGGAGCCAGGCTGGGGCCGTGACATTCATTCGCCTTCCAAGCAAAACTCTCACGTGGAAAAGCTGCAGCTGAGCCCCTTCACAGGCCACAGGCTTCCTGTGAATTGGGATGGCCGGAGCTGTGTCCTGAGAGGGTCCCTGTCACAGAGCTGGAATTGCCTCCCCTCTCCTCGCTGCCGGCAGTCCTCACGCCGGGTGGGGGCTGCAGCTCCCATTTACAGCCAGAAATATGGAAAATGAACGAGATGCTACTGGAAATCCCCCCGTGGCACTGATTTAGAGCAGGGCAAAAGGAGAGGACAGTGTCTGGAGTGCTGGGTTGTGCTGGGAGCCCTGGGGGAAGGGGCCAGGGAGCTGCACCCCTGCTCTGCCACGAGCACCTGCACTTCCCTGTTTCAGCTGCACAGGAACTCAAAAACACGAATTCAAAACTATGTGGAGCAAGTTCTTAGCTTTCCAGCTGAAAAAGACCTCTTTGAAACAACATTTGTTTTATATGGTATTATACCACAACAAAACCTTATGTTGACTCCAAAGAGCTTGAGGAGTTTCACATCCCACTTCAAAACCCCCTCAGATTCTGTGCAGGGCCCAGAACCTGGCTTCTGCCAATCTGCCTTACTTTGCACAAGAGTGTAAAAAGGTGGAGGAAGAGACCCATAGTTGCTTACTGTTAACTTTCTGGACAACAAGACAACATGCCAAGATCCATGTGGGGCTCGCAATAATGGAAAATGAGGGAGACTAAAGCTGATGTTTGACTTTCCTTGTGGTACTCGAGAATAAGCTCTCAGTGCTGCATCTAAAACAATGTTGTCCCAAACACAGGCCTTGGCCAAAAAGTAAAATTAAATTATGTTGAATTGTACTTAGTTCAGATGAATGGTAATGTACAAACAGTTCCCTGCGTACTGGAAGTGCTAAAAGCTCAGGGTGTGTTATTGGGATGAAATATAACCCAGAACAGGTTATGTTAATTCACACGAGGTGTGCCTGGTTGTGCTGCTCTCAGTGCTGCTGGGAATATGTGGCCATCAAAAGCTCCTCTCCCCCAGAGCCACCTCCTGGAGAGGGGACATTCCCCATCCCTCCCCCAGCAGGGAGGGGAGGAGCCCTCCATACCCACTCCTGAGGGCATCCCTACAAAGATTTCCTGAGAGGGTTCATATTTTGACCCAAGTTCTAGAGACATGCCCAGGAAGGGCTCAAAGCATGAGGGCAGCATCAGGATGAGGAAAAATCCCTCTCCACCACTGTTGCCTCCTCCCAGTCTCCTTGCATGATGTCTGCCTGCTGACAAACCTAATTGCATCTCGGAGCACACCCAGGAATCAATGTTGGTTTGTCCTGAAGACACTAAAGGCCATTACACTTCCCCCCGGAGCCCTCCCCTCAACCCCAGAGTACATTAATACATTTCTTCTGTAATGTTCTAAAGTGGAAGCTGGCTCTGCAAAGAGGTTTTTTGTTTTTTTTTTTTGGCAAGCTGTGCAATCCCGTTAATGAAATTTTGACATACCACGCAGCAGTTTTATGACAGATGCTTAACAATTTCATTTGCTATTCAGCTTGAGCAACGTTTTGAATTTTAGCCTCCAGTCCAGAATATAAATTTGGGTGTGACAGTTTCATGGGAAAGAAAAAAAAAGGAAGAAGAAGAAAAAAAAAGAGGAGTTCTTTGTATCATTAACTGCCTGTGTATAAATATACTGCTTTATCTCCTCTGTTTCTTCCTGTTGTATTTTAAATAATTAAAAGCTTAACATCAAGGCATAGATCTTCTTACCCCAGAGAGCCATGAAGACTGAGAAGAAGACAGTTGCAGGGTTATCAAACAGATGACTCGCACGGGCAGTGGCACAAGCAGAGCTCATCTTCCAGTAACTGCACGTTTTGTCACACAGGGGACACATGGTGATGTTGTTTCTCTGGTCACACATCTCCATACTGCAACAGAGCCACAAGAGGAGGGAAAAGCACGGTCAGGATGGCTCCGACTTCGTGCTCTGGTGATCTTTTCTCCTCTGGGCAGCAGCTGTTTCTGTAGGATCATGGGATCCGACCCCACACCACCACAGGGGCTGAAATCCTCATGTGAGGCTGTCTCCCTCCCTCCCTCCTTCCCCAGCTCTACTTCCATTCCAGGGAATAAGAGGGAACATTAAGAAAGGCATAACGTTTTATGCCTTCTACTTTAAGATCTTACAGAATAAAATAAAATAAACCACTCTTGTTTTGAAACACAAACTACAGTGATAGATAAGGTACAAGGGAAGTGCTGAACATCAAGAGACTGGAGCTCAACCAATTTATCTCCTCTGTGCTCCATCTGTGAAATAGCAACAGTGAACCTCCCTTTGACTTTCTTCAACTGTTGGAAGCACTACAAAGCAATCTTATTGAACAAAAAAAAAATCAAATCTATTTTTTGGTATCCATTATCTGCTTTGTTACTCAGGGCTGGTGCTTGTTGTACAAACCCTGTAATTTGCATCTCCAGCTGATGATGCATGCAGGGCAAATAATGCAAAATCAGAGGGCTTTAAAAGTGTTTTAATTCAAAACTTGCTAAAAGATTAAAAGTAGGAGGACATCCAGATTTTGTTGATGTGATCACAGTAGCTTATTTGAGGGATGTATATTCTTGACACATCTCTCTGTCACACAATGCCCTCCTCAGCACTCTGTGCTGGGAAGCACCAAACCCCCTCATTAGCAGAATTTCGCTGGTTTGTTTTAACATAATGATCTGAGTTAGAAAAAAAAATCCCAACCACCTGAGCCACCAGCCAACAATTATTTTTAGGACATCAATGCAAACTCCCTGAGTAATATTAACAATGAATGCTAATGAGATAGAAATGGGCTGTTCTGTGCCCTTGGGAGAGCTCCGTGGCTTACTGGAAGCTGAGATCAGTGGGGCCTGTGGAGGTGGATTAATTTTAAGCACAGCTTCCAAAAGATAAAGTGTGAGGATGGAGAGTTTTAGGATCACACAGAGATAGACCTTGGGAGCAGGGGTTGGGGTGTCGGGGTGTGGGTGGTGCAGGGCAAGACCCAGGAACAAGAAACCACAATATCAGCTGTGCTCGGCCTAGATATTCCTGAGAAAACACTTCTAAAGCAAGGCAACTTTGAGCTTGAAGCGCCCTCCAACAATAGAATCTGTTTATTCATCCATTTTACCTGGGTATATTCTCATCCACTGT
This sequence comes from Platysteira castanea, assembly GCA_013397175.1. Lineage (NCBI taxonomy): Eukaryota > Metazoa > Chordata > Aves > Passeriformes > Platysteira > Platysteira castanea. The sequence goes on from VYXC01005426.1 coordinate 628,384, forward strand.
TGCACAGCCATACAGGAAAACGATAATCCCTACAATTGAAGCTGGAATGAGCATTTGTGTGTAAACTCCCAGCCAGGCAAAATACAGCCCGATCTTCTCTCCAAAGTATTTTCTGAAATACATTTAGAAAAAAGAAAAAGAAATGTGAGAGAGAGAAATGTTTCCTACTTCTTAAAATATAACGTGGCTAAAATTATGAATCACATCTGGATTAGGCATGGAGAAAGTAAGATCTGATGACCTGTGGGAATTTTTTTCTTCTCAGAGGACTCGCTTTCTCATGATGCTTGGAGTCCACCCAGAGACACAGGCACCCTGAAAACAAGTTTGTCCCACTGGTCATTTTTCCCCCCCACTGTGTTTCTGCTGTGCAGATTGGTATCTTTGGACCTTCTGTGAGTGAATCCTCTTAAAAAGGCATCTCATTTTCTTCAGAGAGCCTCAGGTCTTATAAGGAGAAAACAAAATTAATTAAAAATGTCCCCCAAAGCTTTCACGCTGTATGGGATATACCAGCACGTTTCAACTCACAGAAAACTCCTTTTCTCCCAGTGAATTTCCCATTCTCTGGAGTCCCCCGGGGGTGGCACTGAGGGCAGCATCCCCCCAGGGCCACGGGCATGAGCATCCCTGCAGAGCTTCAGCTCTGCCGACCCCGAGGGCTGAACTCTCACCTCACCAGGTCGATGGGCTGGTATTTATAAAACACTCCGTAGCTCGCCCACTCCTCACACAGGAGCTGGAAAACAGAAAGGCAGGAGAAAGGTGAGAGCTGAGGCACCGGTGAGCTCCCTCCGGCCGCCACAGGCCCGCAGCTCCGGCCTCGCCACGCCGGGGTTTCAGCCCAAATCACACCAACACATGCAGCCTGCATGAAGTATTAAAAATAAATGCGATGGTTTGGCATGCTCCGACAGAGTGATGAATTCCAGCATGTTAAAAGGCTCTCCAGCAGCTGGACTGATGGGTACCTACAGCAGAGACGGGGAGAGCAGTGCTGGTTTTGTGATCCGTAGGCCCAACCACCTGCTGAGGGAAGAACCTTTTCCCATCCAACCTCAACCTCCCCTGACAAAACTTTAGGCCATTTTCCTGCACAAAATATGTAATTCAGTATCTAGCAAGAGGTATTGGGATGAGGTGCCTCAAAAGCTGCACTTAAAATTTTTTTCAGCTTTAAATGACACGAAGCCAATGATTTCCACTCTTCCTTTTTGTCAGGATATGGGCCAAGGAAAACAATGATCCCCGTTACTGGTTTGCAAAATTGAATGCCTCACAAAAATAGGTTCCTCTGAGACCTTCAACTTCTCCTTTATTTTGTAAATATTTTGTAAACTATATAAATCCTGCTTCTCAAACCTGACTTTTTTTTCCCTCATTCCATTCAGCCAACAGAGTGAACAAGAAATCAAACTCAATGGGGAACCGAGACCGAAACCAGTATCAGTACAGGGAGGGCAACAGGATTAATCTTGTTCCTAGACCAGACAGGATGTTATTCCCTAAACTCCAGGCTATTTTATCATGGGAAATTTGACAGATGTCAAACTCCTACACGTCTCCAGTGAAATGCAGCAGAGAAAGGAAGGGCAGACCAGAGCCTGGCCACTGCCCATGCCCGTTCCTCCTGCTCACACTTGATCACAGAGAAGTCTCACAGCAAACAGGGTTCTTGGGAAACTTTGGAATTCTCCTGCCAAACCATTAACAGAGAATTTCCAAGCTGTACTTATACAAATGGCTTGACTCATTAAAAAAAACAAAACAAAACAAAACAAAACAAAACAAAACAAAACAAAACAAAACAAGCAACTTCTCAACTTTTACAGAAATATGACGTCAAAAATATAAGTGGGCTGTGGGTTTTCCCCTCTGCAACCCGAAGTCATTAATCATTATTAATTTCCTTACAACAGTAAGAGCAGGAACTGAAACTTAACAGCAGGCCTTTATTAAATAGCAACATTCTTGCAAATTTTATTTTTATCCTGCTTTAGGTTTCTTTCAACCACATTTTCCAAAAGTTTAAGGCCTACTGCCGGTGTCTGGGAAGCAGTGATTTAGGACACCTCAACATCCATGTGCAGCACTGGCTAAGCCCCTTCCTTTTATATATATAATTTTTTTAAATTTCATTTTTAAAACTAAGTTTATGCTGGAAATTAGATTCCTTTTCTGTGATCTAAGCTGGCCAGGCATATCAAGAAAACACTAAGCTGAGGAGATTTTGCATCAGTGCCATGTTTTAGTTTTGTGCAACTCGAAACCAGATTTGTGCCTAAAGTACAAATGAATTATCTCATTTATCCTGACATTTATCAGCCTGATATTCAAAGCACAGCTTCAAAGACATGATTAGAGGAGATCAGCACACTAGACCTAAATATTTACTTCATTTCTAGGCCTCAAACCTTTAATTTTCTTGTTAAAAAAGACACAGGCCTAGCCTAGCACTAGATAAGATTAAAGAAAGCTTCAAGAAACCAGAAGAGACATGCCAAAACACACCAAAAGATTACTTGATGGAACTGAAAGTCAAAAGCCAAGGTAAACACTTCCAAATATCCAATGAACTCGGGAAATTAGTGAATTTGTGAGGTTTGAAATGTTAGTAATGAAGAAGATAATCTGGACTCTTTCAGAAAACATGACTTTCATCCTATTTTTAGTTGAGCAAAGTGTTGCTTAATGATGAGAAGACAGATGTGTGGTATTTTTAACACAAATCAATAGAGGGAGGGAAATAACATCCACTGCCTTTAGATGAGCCATTTGCACCTGAAGGACCAGCAAACTGTCAATTTTGGGAACCTATTTTTATATATAAAGCCTGAAGGTCTTTAAATCTGCTTTTCCTATGACCTGAATGTCCAGAGCATTTCTTTGGGGAACAAAAAATCATGACACAAACAGGGAAGGCAAAGTTTCAAGTCTGAAAGCCCAGCATATACAACACCCAAATTTAGTAGCTCCTCCTGAGAGAACTGGTTGTCACCTCTCCACTTCAGTTTTTGTCTGATGCACAGACAAAAGCCACCTTTCCTTGGGAAAATGTGCTCGGGAGGATGCAGTAACTGAGCTTTGAATTTAAGAAGTCAGCATTTCCAAAAAGGCTGAAAAATTTGGATTTTCTCTCATACTTCCTTAAAAGTATAAAGTAGTATGTCCTACTTCCTTAGGAAAAGAACTTCCTTAGGATAATTCCTTGTTTTATAACTTGTATTATTCTTTGTTTTAATAACTTATTTTACCACAATGAACTCATGTCTTTCACTATACGGACAATAAAACCACAATTTAAAGCATTAACTTCAGCAAAAAGCGATGCAATACCTCAGTGTGTGCATCCACAGGGCAGCTTCTGGCTGCAGAGCACACATTAAACCTTGCTGAGGACCTCTTACTCCTGATAAATATTCAATATTTATCTTTCCCCATCACTTTTATGCTTATGTTTTCAACTGCCGTTCCCTCCCACTCCTCCAGCTCTGATCCTGAAGCAGGATTTATGCCCAATACAGATACCAGAATATGACTGAGCATATTCTCATCAGAGCTGGCCTGAAATGACATCATCTGAACCTCAGGAGGAGTTATATGTTAATATTCTTAGCGATGTGGCATGAAACGTATCATTACTGAGCTGGGTACTTTACACATATCCACACTACATTTCCACATTTGGGCAAATTTAAATGCTGGGAAGGACTTCTTTTCTTAAACTGCTGGGATTTAGTGTCTTTTTGCAGCATTTTCTGCAAGATTTTGGCAAAAACATCCAGATTCCAACAGGTGGCTCTTTGGGCTGGGACTCTTGTGAATATGTTAAACCCCGCCGTGCACCAACTTACTTTTCTGTCATTGGGCTCCACGTTTTCACCTTCATAGTCACCCTTTAAAAAGAGAGAAAATCTGCGTCATCCAGCGGGTTGTGCCAAGAACTGCTCTGCATCCTGCATACCCACGTCTCCCGCTCACTTAATGCATCAAAACCAGAAAAAGCAATCTGTAAAATAACGCTGTATTTTAGGAGCCCATTTGTCATGGCACACTCTGTCTTCTGTCGTCGGGCACATTAGGAAAGAGCAATAGTGTCTGTCATGGGGGGAAAGGGAATGAATAAGTGATAAAGGTGGCCTAAAAATGTCAAGGGAAAGGATGCGGTATTGCCGTGGTATTTGGGGTTCAGCTCAGTCCGCTGGAAAGAGAAGAAACCAGCTGAGAGAGCTGCTCCCTCTCCAGACTCTCCAAACACTCAGGGCTGATTAGATTTGGGGTTTTAATTTGCAGCTATTTTTTGATATGATAAAGGAGTAAACGAAGACAATAAATAACTTCTATGCAAGACTATCAGTAGCTGTCTAAAGATGTGAGGAACACGAGGAGAAGTTTATTTAACCTTTCTTTCTTGATTTCTACACGGCACTGCTGTAGTTTGAGAGCCCTGACACGTATGACAAACATCAGGCAGACTGAGAGGCTGCTCTGCTCTTGGGTGCTCCAAGATAAAGCTCTCACAGTCCCACGTAAAACCAGAGTGAGTGTGGGGAGCAGAAAACCAGGAAGACACACTTCACCCTCACATCCCAGGCTGGAAAACCGGCACTGGGCTCGACAGCCCTTGGATGCTCATAGAGGGAGTACATCAGGAGGGAGCAGCACGGCTGCCACGTCCCCCTGACATCTGCCAAGCTTCTCTGGAAGGCTAAGAGCATGTGTTTGTCAGTTCTGGTTGTACCCTGAACCTCTAAGTCAGAAGGACACCAGCACCTGGCTGTGTGCACCTCTGACAGGATTGGGGGTCCCCGGCTCGGCTGTGAGTGCCACCAGAATTCCTGAGCCCTCACCGACCCTCTCAGTGAGCACCACAGCTGAACACACTCTTGACCTCTCACTGAGCTGCTCAGAAGCAGATTTCATCGGTAGGAAGGTCTGCAGCCACATCCAGCCCCACGGAATATGTGACTTCAGATGCTTGCTTATGGTTTTTCCTGGTTGCACGGGCACACAGCTACCGACACCTCCGCAGGGAGATGTGGCCAAGGGAACCAGCTCCTTGGTGCCCTGGGAGTGAATGTGGTTCTCCAAGGAAAAAGGTCAGGAAGAATTTCATCCGCTAAAACACTGAAACAACTCTTCCAATGTTCAAATTTGTGATCATCAGACAGAGAACTGAGGTGGGGAATTCCTTAAAAGCGAGCAGAGGGATGGAAACAACCCACAGAAGTTACTGCAGTCCTGACACAAGTGAGAAGAAAGTCAGTCATGTTTGGGATGATGCCACCAGCACGTCACACGTGAGGGATTTCTTGGTGACAGACAGCAGAGGTGTAAAATACATCGCGAGGTCACTTACGTCATGCAGAGGATATGCAGCACTGTAAACTCCATTGGCAAGCAGGCTGGTGATCCCTTGAAAAATAAAGACATAATAGTTATTTATAATTTCAAGGTTAGACAGCCTCACTTCATCATCCTTCCTGGAGATTTCCCTCAAAATAACAGCCATTTGATCAGATAATGATTTTGCTGCCATCTCATTCCTTTCCATGTAGTTTCATTTTTAATCATATAGGTTATTATACATGACTCATTTTATGAAATGGAGAACTGCAGAGAGCAAGAGGAAGTCATATATATTTGAGAATCAAGAATTAGAAGCCAATGACTTGAAATTAGTCATTAAAATAAATTACATTTTCTGAAGAGTCAGTTTGATTTAAGGGCAAGCCTGAAGATTTGAAAGTGCAGCAGAAGGCTGGATCACAAGGAGAATATGGCTGGAATTGATGGCATAGGGGAACACACATCCACACGCATCACCCACGCAAAGTTTTGAATTCAAGTTTCAGATTGATCAGAGAAATTGTAGGGAAAGCCTTTGCGAAGACCTTGGCGTAATACTTACCATATTTACCACATTTTCGTCTTTTATTTAAAAGGGCAGTTTCCTTCTTTCTTCCCTCTCCTTTCCCTGTTTACACAGCCGTTTATTAGTGACATGCATCAGGCTGAAAGCAATTAGTGCTTCATCTATTAAATGTCTGTGGCACAAGGGACTGGGAGGAGTCCTGCCTTCCCCAGGGATGCTGTCACTCCTGAACTGGGGGCCAGAGGGAGGAGTTGGTGGCCAAGTTTGGAGGAGCACTGCACCATTCCCAAAGGCGCCTGGACCTGGGCCTTTGGAGGGCTGTAGCTCATTAATTCCCTTATGTTCTTTCCTCCAGCAGCTGCTGGCTTTGATAGAGCTACTTCCAATTCTGTTCACCACGTCTGGAGGTGTCGTGTCGCCCGTGAGCACACATTTGGGGATGGAATGAACCAGTTTTGGGTGCTGAGTCAGAGCTAAGTCAGGCACTTGTCTTTGTGCAGGGCAATGGTGATTAATGCCAACTGAAAAAAAAGAATATATATATAAATCTGGCCACTGGCACTGGGGAGGATTTGAAAGGACTTAAAAAAAGAAAAGAAAAATGAGGTGTATTGTGTGCTTCATGCTACCCATCAGTTCATGGCTAAGAAAAGAGTGTGGGACTGGATTTGAAGGAACAGCGACTATGAACCAGGAACCAGCTCACTGTAAAGTCATTTTTGATTGCTCTTGAAATGAGGATTGTTCAAGTTCATTAACATTTTCGAGATACTAATCACCTGCTGCAGGAGCAGCTCCAGGAGTGCTCAGTATCTTGCGGTATCATTAATTTTCAAAGCCCTATTTAAGATTATACAGGTCTATGAATTGTCTGCAAATGTTTCCACACTCCTGGCAGAAACAACTGGTGAGCAGATAAATTATTTTTCTAGGGCTGTGAGAAGAGCTACGTAGTCCCCCTCCTACAGATATGGATCTAACAGTGAAGACACATTCACATTTTCACTATTTTTCCCAATAAATAACAAAGGCTGCAGTGTTCCCCTGGGCAGCTGCCTTTTTCCTGCTGGGCAGCAGTGCTGCAGCATTATCTGTGTTTGTTTAAATCTGTTTGCCACCTCTGCTGGGTTGTAACCCAGCATTCCAGCCCTGCAACACAAAGGAGCTGATTGAGTTATGCTGGGCATAACCGCGGCTGGGCTGGCCTGATGGCACTTTTATCAGCAATATTGTGTGGCCTTGCCAGTCTCAGGTAGAAGAACCATCCAGGAATCCCAACCCTCTTCCTTCCATTAGTGTCTTCCCTATTTGACTTATCCCTACTGTGTTTCCCATTTTCTGGGAGGGGAAGAAAAAAATCAACTGAGAAACCAACTCCAAGGCAAGAATTCAAACTGAGCTGTGTGACCTTCCCCTTCCCAGAGTCCAAAGATGTAATTTCCAGTGAAGATGATCCAGCACCAGACTTGAAAAGGGTCTTGAAAGTCACACAATAATTTAAATTTCCCATGCTACAGAGAACAGCACTTCTGTTAATACTGGCTGGACACCAAATTTTAGTGTGTATAAGGAGTCAACAATTGTGCATTGTGTGTTGTTACTTCGACACAAAAGTCAAAGCATGGAAATAATTTGTGGCGTAATTGTTCTTCTATTATTTGATGTCTTTCTAAGCAGCTGATGGGTCAATATTGAACAGAACTACCTGTAATTCAAGTTCCCATTGTTTTATTTAACTGCTTGTAGGCAAATAAACGCTATAACAGATTTCATCAGTCACCAAACATTTTCTTCCATGTTCATGCACTCTTCTTGCTTTGTTTGGGAATTCACCCTTCCACATTATTTGTTTGGATTTACCATTAACTATTTGTTAGCTTTGGTCCCACAGTCAAGTGTATATCTGTATATCATGAGATGCATAAAATAAAATAAATAAAGTATATAACAGCTGAGCATGATCATCTGCCAACAAATCTTTAAGGTGGCCTGATTGGCAGTTCATCTTTCTTGTGAGTGTAACTCTTACAGCGCAAACCCTAAGGCTGAAATCCTACAACTCCTGGCCGTGGCAGTACAAAGCTCACATCCCCTGACTTGCAGCACCTGTTCTGAGGGCTGAGGTGCCCAGTTCCAGTGCGAGCCTCGGCCCCCGGCTGTTCCACCGGGCTCATCCCAGTTCCGCTCAGGATGGGCAGTGGTCAAGACCATTTCACTCCAATCACTGGAAAACCATCCCACCATAAAATAAAATGTGGGGTTCTTGCTTGAAAGGAATGGGCCAAGCCACAGACCTTCACTGCAGTTACTGGAATTCATGGGAATACCCTCCTGCATTTCAGGGAGTGTAGAACACAGAGCACATCTCACCTGCTGGTTCATGTCACCGTCCAGCCCTGCTGCAAAAGGCCTAAGTCACATCTGCAGGGGCTATGTGCTCACTTAACATTTAATTTAGAGTTGAATCTATAAATTCACATTTGAAAAATGTCAAACAGCTACAGAAATGAAATTGAATTTCCAAATAAAACAATTACATCCACATACATCAAATGAGAGAGCAGGGGGAAAACTTAAACTCCACAGCCATTTACAACATGCAATTACTTTCAATACCTGAAAAAGATATTGATCTTAATGGTAAATAAAGTTCCTTACCCATGCTATATTTTGCTTTGGTACACGTCGTTCTTTTCAATATTTCATAAACCTACAGAAGCAAAAGCAAAGAAAGGAAAGGGTTACTTCAGTGAAAAGCACGATCTTTTTGTGTACAGCTCAAATATTGGCCAAACCAAGATGTCGATGAAGTCGTCATTCTTTAATAAAAGTCATGGTATTCAGGAGAGCAGGGCTCGGAGCTCTCCGTGCTCTGCTTTCTGCACAGGGGAGGAAAGCTTAACTAAATAGTCAGCTACCGAGAGAACTGATGGGGGCAAGCAGGGTTACATCTACCCCCTGGCCTGACAGAAATGCTATTTTTGCTCGTGCTAGCCACTGATCAAAGCTCAGGGGTGTTCTCCCACCTGGAGCAGCTCTCCCCTCGCCTCCGAGGGCGCAGGCTGGCTCCATCCCAAGGACCCGAGCAGAGCTCCGGGCTCACAGCGTGTACACAGCACGCGGCCGTTTATCAAACTGGACTAACACAGGCTGACCTTAACATCTCTGAGCCTGCCTGACCTCGGTGGCAAAACAGATGTATTTATTTTGGGATTTATTGCATTTATTGCCGAGTAACCTTTGCACAGCTCAGCAGGCCGCCCGCGAGGTTCAGCTTTCGGCCGCTGCCGTGCAGCGATGCTCTTGGGCGAGGTGAGCGGGCAGCACAGGGAAACTTGGAGCAGAGGCACCTCCTGCCCACTGCCTGGCCTGTCCGGGGAGCTGGGGACTGTTTCCCAGCTCCCTAATCCGTGTGCTAACTTGACTCTTGCCCAATTCACTGGAGGAAGCAAGTGAGGGCATCCGGGGCAAGTCCCACAGCTCATCCGTCTGTCGTCTTGTAACCCCGGTGAGTTAAAGGGCTGTCACAGAGAGATTTCCAGTTATATAATATATTTTTTTTTTATTTTCTTTTTTAATAACTAAAAGGTCTTTGGCTTAGTTTCTATTCATCAAAGACTCACGGGTAGTGACTAGATTCCTGTTCATTTTGCAGTAGGCGGAAGGGTCAATATTTGCACTGCGGTTCAAAAATACATATGAGAAAGGCAGGGGAGAACTTTAAGAAAGAAGAATACAAACAGCAATGCACACAGAATAAAATGATGTTGGGAAACATTCAATATGTTCTTCATTACTGGGTGATTTACAGGGATTTCACACAAAGCAGCACAGCACCAGCATTATTGTTATATGCCCAGCGTTCCTTCAGTCATTTAAAAAACCCCTGTCCCCCTTTTTCCTCTCAGCCTCTGCCCTGAGCTCCTGTTTCAGCCCATTTTTCAGCCAGTCTTGCTCACTCTCTTGTCCCACGGAGCCATTTTGTCTTGCTGCCTTGCTCAGCCTGCCATGAAATTTAGCTCTTCATTTGTTAAGTTCCATGTACTTACAAGGTGTTTTTACTATATATTTGGACACACAAAAGAAAGCCTACAAAAAAAAAACCTCCAAAAAAAGGCTTTTTTTTGTTTGTTTGTTTCCCAATCTCAAGTTAAACGTTTTATTTGCAAATAAACCGAATCAATGTTTGCCTTTTCCTTCCCCATTTCTGTGCTCCTGCACCTGCCTGCCCTGGTCCAGCTCACCTCGCCCCCATAACCTGTGCTCACATCAAACCCCCCCACTTGAAGCTGGAGGGGAGCTACTCTGTGGAATAGGCTGGAATTCCAGAGCAGGAAAGGGAAGTCAGATATCTCACACCTCTTATCACCACAGCAATGAAAGGCAGCTATGACTGGGACAGAAGCTCTTTTGGAAACCGCTTGGCATCCCAAAAGGCTGATGTTGAATATCAGATAAAAGCACGCTGGCAGTCACATTCCAAGGCACCAGTTAGGAGCAGCGGGATGGGGCAAGGAGTCCCCGTTATCCTTTGAAATGTGTTGCAGCCAGGGCTGCTTGGCACAGCCCCTTCCAGCTGCCCTGGATGTCACACGAGCTGGCCTTTCAATTCCTCCTTTGGTGGCTATAAACGAGGCTATGTCTTCTTCCCCAACTCTATTTTATAGAGTTCTGTAAGTCAGATAAAAGCCACCAACCTCAATGCTTCCAATACCATTACAGAGAATTTCCCCTCCAAAATATAAATAATATTCCCTGTAAATACCCAGCTGTTTTGTTGGAATTTGTCTCGGGATATTTCCCAGCATTTTGCAAAAAGATGGATGTACAGTTACAAAAAGTGAAACCAGTCATGGATGCAGGCAGCTGGTGGGCAGAACCAGTGGTAAAATCTAAATATTCCCAGCTGGTGATATCTCTGCTACGAAAATTAACTGAACTAGAAAGAAGATCCAAATTATTTTCCAAAAGGCAGCAACCTGTTAGCATCGAACACTACTCAGCACTAAACCTGGAAGTGCTTTCTTTATCATTTCAGTACCTGGTGGCACAGGAGATCCTTGGCATTTGGTTAGGAAAGATAAACTTGAACAGGCATTGTACTAAAGCTGTTAACACCACGACTGAGGCAATATCCACCATAAATTATTCATAGGCAGAACTTACTATAGTGCTTCTCGTTTTACTGTCGAAGAAGGAATCTTTGTCAGACAAATCAAATCTGTTAAAAGATTAGAAGGAAGCCCATTAGGTCAGGGAAAAAAAAAAGTCAGTAATTTCCTGTTCTTGTTGACCCCCTCAATATTTTCATTTCTCCTGGGGGATCTCTCAGAGCTCACATTAAAGAACAGCTTGTAGAAACCCTGTTAAAAAGCAAGCCCAACCCAACTGCCACAATTTAAAGAGGCTGCTTATACATTTCACTGGTTTGATACCTTTTATAGGTTTTTCAGCACAAAAGAGAACACTGATGCTCATTTAAGCTGAATCCCTGACCACTGCTGGCTTTGAATTTCCCCTAATAATATTTAATTTTCCCTTTGAGGCCGTTGTTTCCTCCCTTACCCAGCAGAGGCACGGGTGGTCTCACTGGGAAAGCCACCTGCAAACAGCGTGAGGCCCACCCATGTCTGCACTCAGGAGCATCCTTTGGAGCTTCTCTGAGCCTCCAGGAACACCCCACCCTCAGCAAACACACAGATACATCTCCTACAAGCCCGAGGACAGGCCAAGATGTCACTGGCTGGCCCGACCCCACCAGTGCTCTGTATCTCTGGACGAAGCACTAAAATCCCTGTGTGTGCAGGGCAGAGATCCTGCCCTAGGGCTGTTGCTTGTTCCAGCTGGCACATCCACAAACACGGCCTTCAAAGTGGCTCCTCTGGGATGCTGGCCAGGGGAGAGCAGCAGCAGAGCAATCCAGGGCAGGAGAAGCTCTGGCTGGGCTCTGCCTCCTGATTTTATTCCTACACCCACGTTTACAGCTGTCCTTGCTGATCTGGGATCGATGGCAAAGCCACCTCTGACTTCACAGCACTTCAAAGGCAAGGCCTGGTTGGCACGACCTCTGCCAGCTGCCCACACCAGATAAATGAAATTACTCTGAAATTTATCAACCCGCATCTCTGGCTACAAGTTTTACCAAGCGTTTCATTTAATGTGGAGAAGAGACTATTACAAACCACATTTGAAATCCCCTTTTGGCAGCCCAGCAGGTGAAGCGTACAGTTATACACATGTGCATTATGTGCCACAACAGCAGCTAAAACACACGGAGATTTCTCTGCAAAGACTCATTCCTCAACTGCCAGAAAAATCCCTGAAAAAGTGCATTTACTGCAAAATGGAAATATTCTTTGCAGTAATGCCTATCAAAGTGTTGGTGTCCATGTTCCCTTTCACCCTCTGGTGCCTGAGCTGCTGTCAGAGAGGCTGGAACCTGTGGACATGGATATTTAGGGAAATTCACTTACAAGTGCTGCTTCTCTCTGGAGAAGGGGTAGGAGAGGCGCTTCACCGTCTGAGGTTTGTGTTCTGCTACTTTTGGCTGGATGGGCTCCGTTATTTTTTGAATTACAGAATTAATCTTTTTCAGGAGACCGTGGGTCTGGTTGATCTGGTACATCTGAGGGGGCAAAGAGAAAAAAAAATCCAGTAAAACTTGACTGCTTTTTGGTTATCCACAGGTCAGAGCGAATAAACCAGCAATTACATAAATATATCACAATAAACTATAGAGGAGTGGGGTTTGCATGTTTGAAATCATTCAGAAAGACAGGGATGGGGAAGTCAAACGAAGGGTTAGGGAACCACAGGATCGCAACAGACTTCTTTATCTAACTGTGCTTCTGATTAAAATCCCTGGTAAGTGAGGCAATAATGGGGATTAATATGAAATCCCAACCAAAAGTGTGGGTTTAGTGTTGTAATAAATGATGCTGGGCTTGGAGACTGTCTCTTGCTCCATTATGGACTTCCCTGTGCAGTCTGGGACCCGCACTTAGTCTGTGTTTAAATATTAATCCATCTCTGAGCTGTGCTCACTGAACAGGTATCTATCTATCTATCACGGGTGATTTAGAATTGATGAAAATACACTGTCATTCCTTTAATGATATTTCAAATATTCTGAAAGGTAATTTATTTTGTGGTAGAGTGGCCCCGGCCCCTGCAAACGTGACTGACTGTGTATAGGAACAGTCACGAAACCCCGCGAGACAAATTCTTATCCTTGTGTTCATTTTTAGCAGACTTCAGGGGAGAAAAAAGTGTCCAAAACGCACACCGAAATTTCACCATCAATTGCAACCTCTTCTTTTAAAACACACTGAGGATGAAATCACTCTCATCATGCACAGACAGTGGCAGCAGCCAGAAATTCTTTATTTCCATTCCTCCTTCCACTTTTTCTCCCTGCTGCCCCAAGCAAGTACGTTTGTGACTTTCATTTTTGGTGCACATTAGGTAATGGTTTTTAAAGTGCTCGTGGAAAGAGAAGTCTGCATTTGTCAGGTGCTCGGAGAGGAACAGGTGTTTAAACTATGCCTTCATGAGGAAAACGAGAAAACCAGGACTCACCTTTTTTGTGGGCATCTTGAGCTTAAGGAATTCTGCCTCTCGACACAATACATTCCACGGTGCATGTATTTTTACAAATCCAATCCCATGGATTTTAGTCTTAAAAAAAAACAAAAACAAGCAGGGGAAAATGTTACTGATGAGAGGAAATGAGATATATTACCCCATGTGATTCACACATATTTAAGGAACAAACAGTCCATTAGGGCCAACATGATAGATCTCATTTGTTTGAGAGAGCTGGTTTCCAACAACAGGACGATCACTGAACACCTCACTGTGCTGAGCTGCTGCAGAACGTGACTCAGAAAATGCTGTTGTCTCCCAGAGCAATTACCACAAGGTTAAACAGATAAAAACCCTTTGGGAAATAAAAGCTAACGACTGTGGACACAAATACAGGCTGAGCCAGTTGAATCTGAAGCAGAGGCATGCAGCCAAAATGGTGTGATTTGGTGAGTGTATTATAATTGCTGGGGCTGAGAGAGGCCCTGCTGCCTCCTGAGAGCTGCTCATACCTCAGAGAAGCAGCCCCAGAATCAAACGTGGATATCTCCATTAAAACATTGGAACTGGGAAAACTGGTAGGGAGAGCTCCACAAAACAAGGGAAAAGAAGTATAGAAGCTAATGGCAACATAGTGCAGCCCAGTAATTCTCGGAGCTGTGCTCCAGAGGCCCGGACGTGGATGTTTGCTCCTGGCACTCCCACATACACCCATGTTTGCTCCCCCTGGAGCAATCATTCCAAAGGCACTGGACAAAAGATATCCGACCAGGAGGCATTCAGCAAACAGAAGAGAAATGAACTTTAACGAATCTTTCTAATCTTGCTGCTGCACCACCTCGTTATTATAGTAACTGGCTTTGGCACAGCTACATATTCTCACTGGCTTTCTGGAAACTGGGTACTCAGAGGACCATGGAATGGTTTGGGTTGGAAGGGAGCTTAGGGATCATCCAGTTCCAACACTCTTGCCATGGACAGGCTGGGCTGCCCCAAGCCCTGTCCAACCTGGCCTTGTTTTAATTGATTATTTGTGGGCATGGAGCCGCTGACCGCAACTCTTTGTGTGTGACCATCCAGCCATTTCATTGAAGAGAGCTTAAGTGATTTATTAAACACCGTCTGTTTAAGAAACCTTTGCTCTTTTGGAGTCAGTGAGGTCTCCAGTGTAGCTCTGTGGCTTTTCAGGCCCAAGTGGCTGCAGATCTTCCCACTGCATGGACGTGCTGGATGTGGAAGCTGATGTAAATCCCCGAGTCTTGCTTTCATCTCTAGACTTTCATCTCATGTGGTTTGGTGTCTCGCACTGAAAGGACAGGGTTCCCTCTCTTTTACAGTGTCCTGGTGTGACCCCTGACCCTTCTGGCCATTTGAAATCACATTACATGGCATAGGTGGAACTTCCCACCTGGCAAAGGATTTAAGTATCCAAGACTTGGCATAGGCCAACCCCCAGTTTGCTACAAGAACCTGCAAGCTGGACAGAAAGCAAGTCTGATTTTCACTGGGAGACAGAGCAGGGGAAGGTTATGGGGTTTTCTGGCACTGTACCATGTTAAATATATATATGACATATACATAATATATAAAAGATATAAATGTCTGTGATTTGTAAGTAATAGGTGACAGATTTATTTTTTTGCAGTCTGTTCCCGGGTTGAAATGTTTACCTCAACTTATAGATCCTGTAAATAAAACCAGCATAAATGTTTACCCTCTCTCTCAGGAGTCTGAGGCACATTGGTTGGGTCAGATAATTGTAGCAGCTTTCTCTGAAATTAATACTGCTGTGTCTATTTCTACTAATCACACACTGGCAGCACTTCACATACATCATTTTTTACACAGCCTAATGGGCTTTTAATAGAATATCCTGTTTTCAGGGTGCAGGTGGAAGACGTTACAAGCTGTACTGTTCACGTCTAAGAATGGAAAGAGCAAACTGTAACACAGACCCACGTGCTCTGGTAGCAGGAGCGTGGAGCAGAGCCTCCTGAACAAATTTAATTAACCTCCAGCCTATATTGAGGAATAAAGATGACACTGCCTGTATTGGATTCTTTTCTTTTTCTCTCAGAACTGGAATTACCAGGGGATCCAAATCACTGCACACGGTAAACCCAACCAAACTGGGATTAGGGTTCAGAGCAATTCAAGCCTCACTTCCAGACAGCACAAGGCAGATGTGTTGCAATGCTGGATGTGCCACAAATCCCGGCCAAGAAAAGCCAGGAACTTCACCTCACTGGGGCGTTTCCAACAGCACGGCACACTCCTGTGCAGCCAGCTAAATCGGTGGGTGAGGATGGCACTGACTGCCAGAACTGCAATCAAACCCTGCAAGAGCTGAGCTTGTGCAGCGTTGATCAGAGCCAGCTCCACAGGGACGGCTCAGCATCCCCCAGGGCCTGGCCACCAGTTACCCTCTCCGTCTTTAACCCCTTCAAATGCATCCTTACATCTTCATCACGTTCCAGCTCCAGCCCAGCCTCCACGAGGTTCCCTTCGTACTCCTCCCTGCGGAACCTCTTGTCGTCTTCGTGGTAATCCACGTGAGGCTCGCTCTCCCCCATTTCCAGCTGCACCCCTTTCCCTGGGAGGGGCTGGTCCTGCTTGGTGCCTCGGACACTGGCATCATTCTGCTGAGCTCTCCTGGCCAGGGTCTTCCCGGCTGAGGACTTCTTGTAGTGGTAAACCAGGATGTAGTCCACCTTCCTCTTGCCATCTCTGAAGTAGAGCCCGTACTTGCAGTCAGCATCCGGATTTTTGGATAGGGAATTTAATAACTGGAAGTGGGGAATGGGGGCGTGGAGGGAAGGAGAGAGAAGAATAATGAATGCACAGCCCAGCACAAGCACCAGACAGACCATCCTCTCCTCTCAAGGCTCCTTTTGCCTGGAGCACACGATGCCCTCTCTCCAGACAGCCAGCAGATGGGAGGAGTCCCCCCCATGCTACTTACTCCAAACATTTTTGCAAGTTAACACCTTTAATTTTACTGATAGCCAGCTGGGATTTTATTGGCCAGGAATAAATAGATTAAATGACTGGGATTTAATCTAATCACCAGCACACTGGTTCATAAGTCAGCTACTTGGTGGCTTTGGTTTTCTCCTTCGGGGGTTAATCACCACTAAGATCATCTGTCCTTCTCCACCCTGACATCTGCAATGTTGCAATTCTGACAAATAGATTAATATCGTGTGGAAGCATTTCTCACTTCTCTTATCTACCATTGCAAGTCCATATCATCTGAGAAAGAGATCATCTTAGATACAGACTGAGGGGAGCCAGCTGGTCCTGCGGCGCGGCCAAAAATGCGGATGGAAAGTAGCCAGGGAAGTGGGGTCACTGCTTATTGGTCACCACTTCTTTTTCCCACTTATAAAACCTATGTCACTATGCAATCTGATGGTGGCAATGGCTTTATTCCCAGCCTGAGTTAATGCTGGGGAAGTGTTGCAAGATACATGAAAGGTAAGACTTAAAACACAATTTCATTTCTGAGCATTTATCTGAAAACTGCACAGGGCAACTGTTGAAACAAACAAACAAACAAAAAGATACTAACAATTAATTTATTTCTACTTTTATAACACTTCCCATGCATAATCCACAATTCTATCCCTGGAGATCCACATATTATTGCAAAAAAAAAAAAAAAAAAAAAAAAAAAAAAAAAAAAAAAAAAAAAAAAAAAACTCCAAACACATCAACATCT
>VYXC01005426.1:645611-678358 GCA_013397175.1 Platysteira castanea
GGAACTTCTCTGGCTTTTGAGTTTACAGAGGAGTGTCCATCCTCCATGGAGGGAAAACGATTTTTTGTGCTCCAAAAGACAGCAACTGGCCATCAGCTGCAAAATGCTAAAATTTATTTGGGATGTGCACACTTGCTAATTTCATACATAAAACAGTAAATGTAAGTTATTTTAGATAGCCTTTGCTATCTGCTTCTCTGTCCTTTAGGATCTCATCCCTCTTTCCCATTTAACCCAAACCCTTTGCACCAAGTTAATAAATAGATAACAAAATAATACAGCATTCGGTGCCACCTTGGAGTTCACTCATTGTCCTCTTGCCTCTATTCCCTGTTCCATAAAAACAGAGAAGGTTATTTAGCCATGCCAAACTCTTCAGGGCAGAGGCTGTTCATGTTTGTGACCTATCTAGATGTTTTCATTTAGTCCTTAAGCATAACTTTGATGTAGAAGTCCATTAATAGCTATTACTTTCCAATTGCTTTGTGTTTCATGGCAGGCACCTGTGAATTCAGAACAGTTTTTTGAAAGCCAGCTGACAGTCTGCTTGTGGCAGGCCACTCACTTAGGCAAATTTCCACAGAAACTAAATATTAACAAATGGAAACTAACTGGATAGTGTTTAAATTTTCTTCGAGATGTGTTGATCTTCCTATTTAATTAAACAACAGTTTCTGAAAAACTGGGCTGAACCACCACAGTGGCTACTAAAGCCTCAATCAATTCATTAACATGTGAGAATAGCTACACCCCACTGCAAACAGCAAGCAGCCAAAAAGCTTGGTTCCGTTTTAAAGAAATTATTGGTCAGATTATTTTAAGGATGGAGTATAAATGCTGAAAGGTACTCATGGGCCACATGTTCTCTTGCAGTGCTGCTGTGCTTAAATGGAGTTGCATTGACTTGGACCATGTCCCTTGAGCTGTGAATGACACAGAGAAAAGACATTTCAGTTTCACCACAGCAGGAGGACTTTAACACCCTGACAGAACCGTTCCTCCATGCTCCATCCTAGTTTTAAGCACAAGCACAATAAATCACATGTCGCTTTTTCTGGTACCTCCCTTCCCCAGTGAATCTGTCGTATAGCCCACTCCACCTTAATAAACTTCTTTTTATGTTTAAATTACATAACCCAGCCGTAATCATGCCAGGTACTCATATTACTAACTTCCCTTAAAATCTGTGTCAAAGAATTTAACCGAGGAGCAACTAATGACACTGGAAACCTCATCTCTGTTGTGTGCTGGAGAAGATCAGTTCTATGTTACCTATGCTAACAGTGGAAATTTTAGGCATTCTCTTCTGTTCTTCTCTGAACTGGCAAGAAGACGTAAAGGTTGGCACAGCCTTATTGCCAGATTCCTCACTCTGAGAGGAGTCAGCCCACAGGTTGAACCAGGTTCCCTTTCTCACACATCCAAGAACAACCCCCACCACACCAGCACGGACTGCGCCTGGTGGCAATCCTTCCCCAGCACCTTGGGAAAACGGAGGGAGAGGATTTCAGAGAATCCAGGGAGTGGAAGGGGTGAGAAACAAGCCGAGGGGTGAAGTGCAGGGTGCCTGCTCTGAGCCAGCAGGCCCGTGGTTACTCACTGTGCTCTCGTGCTGGTCGTAGCCGATGTCCTCGATCGCTCGGATGTTGATGATGTGGATGCCCTTCTCCTCGGCAGGTAGACAGGAGTATTTCTTGTTCACCCTCATTCCTCTCTCCTCCGGAGCCTCGCTGAGATCTTCTGGCAGAAAATCCACCCCATGAAACTCGCTGTCTGCGTCTGAGAGGAAAGGGAACAATTTTATCGAGACACTTTAATCCCGACACTTGCTCCTCCCAGAGCCACCCCAAAGCTGAAACGTATCCTGTTCCTGCCTCCTCCTGCCAGTGAGCCCTTGGGCAGGGCTCCCACCCCTTCTCCCTGCCTCCCTTCTCAGCTTTCCTCAGCCCTCTTCAGCCCTACATGGGTCTTCTCCTCCTCCTCTTCCTCCAGAGGAAGAGTGCTCAGCTAACTTTCATCATGCACTGGTGTCTCAGGATGTTTTTACTCCGTGGGCTCATGGAATGATTGTATTTCTTGGCAAGAGAAGGAAAAAAGGGGGGAAAAGAGGAAAACTGCTGGTGAGGAAAGGTACCATGGTGCCTTCCCCTTTTCAGGAGGTGTTTTCTCCTTTAACTTGTTCATGCTGAAGAACTCAGTCAAGGGTTTCCCCTCAAGCACCCACATCCTGCATCTGATTTACTGAACCATTCTTATTTAAATAGTCTTGAATATCTGGGGGTTTCTTCCTCTCAACCTGCTTCTGATGAAGACATCAGAGCTGTTTCCATTTACTGTTTAAGTACAGAGATAGGCTGAAGGATTTAATATAAAAGTTCATAAAGTTTTATAAACAAACTGAGCAACCAGATAAGTGACAGACTGCAAACTGGTGTTTGCATATGGGCACTTATGCAAGCAATAGGAGGCAAAGTGTTCCAAGGTTTTATTAATTTTGACTTTGAAATAAAATACTGCAGCATTGTACCCTGTTTTTTTAAACCACGCAGGAGCAGGGTCTGCTTGTCTAAAGAGTGAAGATAAAGCAAGAATTGTACAGCTTATGGATACTAAATTAGCTTTCCCAAACAACAGAAAACATGAAACCAAATTACCCTGTCTGGGTCTGGTTGAACTTCAGGGATAACGTGGAGGGAAGAGACAAGGAAAATCCCACTCCCCAGCAAATTTGCAGATGGTGTGAAACTGAGGAGCAGGATTGATAAGCTGGAGGGCAAGGCTGCCACTTCAAGGGCTCTTGACAGGCTGGAAAAATGGAAACCCCAGAAAATCTCCCACTTAGGCAGCCCAAAGAAGGGAAGGCAAATGATGGGGGTCCCACTCCTGCCTTCAGCTATGAGCTGAGTAGGTACAGACACAGCAGGGCCAGATTCTTCTCACAGGTGCACGAGAAAAGGGTGGGGGGCTACAGACACAGGTTGCGACAAGGGAAATTACGACCAAACTTCAGACAAAAAAAATCTCAATTCTCTAACAATAAGAGCGATCATGCCCTGGAGAAGGTCAGAGCTTGACCTGGCCTCAAGCGACCTCACCCGGTTTGAATGTTGGGAGGGCACTGCCACAATCACTGCAATTGTGATCAGGCTCTTGTGGGGGCAAGGCAGGAGCCAGCACAGACAAGAACCCGCAGCAGGCAGAGGAGGAAGATGCAGCCGAAGCCTTGGCACATCTCCTGAGCTTATCAGAGAAAGGTAAACATGGTTGTTATGAGAGCCGTGCTTCTGTGGAATGGTGCAGTTGTGCTTCTCTGGAACTTGCCAGCACCACGAGTTTGTGGATGTTCATTTCGGCTCTGGGCAATCTGCTGCCCCAAGCTGCTTTCATAGGAACTCCAGTGCTCCTTAACATCATCACCTTGCTGTAAAACCTGCAGCTATCACCCTGTACATACTTGTGTGCACAGCCTATAACACCCCAACCTTTGCAGATCTGGGCTGCTGTCCTTGGCTTCCCCCTAAAACTCTCCAATAATTCTCCTGGGACAGACACCACTCGTAGGATCCCGAGCAGCATCACCAAATTCAGCGAGCCACTTGAACAGCAATTTGTAACAGTTAAAGAAGCTTTTTTGGGGGGTAATACAGAGATGCAGCCAAAAATCTGCTGGCTCATGGGAGCGGCTGGAATGTTTGTAACAATTCCCTCCGTATGTATGGTCTCCTTTTCCCAGCGTGCACAGGCACACACGGGCAGGCTCCCTGAACAATGGGAATTGGAACAAGTGTGGTCAGCTGCTGAATCCTGTGTATTCAAGCCTTTATTCTGTGGCTGCAAAATACCCATAAAATAATACAACTTCTGGAACTTCATCAGCGTAACAACCTGCATTTTTATTTGGGAGGATGCCTGAAACGACTTTGTAGGAACAGTGGATTAAGTGCTGTAAAAGCCCTCTCCTTTCCCCCTCTCTCTTTTTCACACGTGTACTAAGTAAAACCCAGTTCCTTCAGCATGTTGCAGAGGGTATTAGAAAAGAAGCACCTTTTACTGACTGCGAATCTGAATAATGAACCTGTGTGTTGTCCTGTTTTTTGCTAAGCCTTCTGTTGTAACCTTGGAGTCAGAAAATTTTCACACACTTTCATGTAAACAATTGCCAATGTTTATTTAACCGTCTTTTCTGTTTTTCATTCCTTTTGTGATAAGAGAAAGTTTGATGAGCATCCTTTTTCTCCAGTGGGATTGAAGAGGAAGTGACACGTCCTCCAATCCCTCGTGGAATTGAGAAACCTATAAAGTACGAGAAATGTAAATAAAGCTGTTTCTTTTTCCTCTTTCTGCTAAATCTAGCAGGTGTCAGAGCCTCTTTTCTTGTGTTCTCTAGTGACACACCTGTGAACTGAAAAGCTCTAGTTTAGAGCTAGACCTAACCACCTAACCAGCACTGGAACCACCACTGGCACGGAATAGGCTCAGAGGAGAAAATCACAAGCTTCATTGAGCCCAATCGACCTCCCTCTGCTCCAGAGCTGCACGTCCAAGCAGTGTTTGTTAAGTCCCAGCACGGAGCAGGGAGACCTGCTCAGATGATTCAGCACCACTGTGCAAGCCCAAACAATCCCCCCGACACAAGCAGGTATTTACATTTCTGTTCACACATCAGTAGCCTGGCAATATTGGAAAGAACAAGTGCTTCAGGTAGGCAGCGAATCGTACAATTTGGGTTTATTGTGACTACTGGAAAAGATGTGAATTGTGAGAGCTTTTTTGATGTAATCTTAATTACAGCAAGTTTGATTTCTGCACTTAAGGATGATGTGAGGGTTTAATAACTAATTAAGGCCATCCAAATCACTTTGGTAATTACAAACATCCAGGGATTACAACCAGTTCACTTGTGCTGATTTGGCAGAGGTCAAAGCCTTCTGTTGCAGAACACAAAACCCCCTTCTTACATGGAGTAGAGCCTTTCGAAGACTTAAAGCCATGAATATTTTATGTTAATCACATTAAACAAGGACAACAATTTAATCTCAAAATAAATTCATGTTCAGAATTATTTATGGCAAGATAGTAGAGGTAAGGTGAGGAGCGCAAAGAACATTAATGTCCTAATTCAGCTAGACTGACATCCTAAGCTCTTTGTTGGGAGCTGAAAGAGGAGGGCATTGTGAAAACTGCTGGCTTTGCTGCCTTCTGATGCTGACCAACCCACTCTCCTCTATTTATTAAACAGAAAACACTACAACAAAGACTTGAAGAAGCACTCGGTGTGTTTCAACACAGCCATAAAACCAACCTGCCCTTTCTCCTCTGAATCCACAGCTGATGTTGTTCAAAACCCCATGGATTTTGAGTCAGCAGAAGTCCCCGATTTTCCTGGGACACAGATTCAAGCCCATGCTTGAGTGTCTCACTATGAACAATATGGGAAACAAGACTGAAGTAATAAAAAATTCCTCAAACTCGAAACCACTTCCTCCTCTGTTCAAACTTCAGAAGCAGCTGTTAAAATTCCCAACCTCATCTTGCAAAAAATTAGCACTGATCAATTAACGACAGCTTTTCCACCACTGAAATTTGACACACTGTGCTGCAACCTTTCCTCATTCAGACAATGCTTCTGCACTGGATGTTGTACACCAGGTGAACCAGAACCAAAATCTTGCTGTAGAAACCGACGTATTTTCCCCATGACTCAATCAGCCATTAACATTGTGGTCATAATCATGCACAGCCACTGAATATTCTCCGGCAAAAAGCATTTTTATCCTTAAAATGAATTTTAAAATTGCATTCACACAATGCAACACTTAAAGAAACTCCCTGCACTAGTTCTAAAATGAGCATCATCAAGTCAGCATGAGTATATCTAAACAAATGAACAACTATTTCCCTACTCAGCCTGAAACCAATAATGTCACTGAAACTGCCTTCCTTTGTTTTCTTTGCCTTTTTTCTTGTTTCCTCTTGTTTTCTTTTCTGAGGAGTATGTTTAAGAAAGTGGGAGAACAGAAAAAAAGTCACAAAGACCTCTGAGTTAGCTGTCCCAGCTGTTCCCAAAAGGGCAGAGTTACAAGACCGTGTGATTCAAGGCTTTTAAATGTCCACATCCTTATCTTTTTGCTTTGTATAAACTATGATAGAATCCAGAATGAAAAATTAAGAGTCATGCAGGTAACGAGGAAGCATATTAAGAAAGTCATGCGCACACACACACGTATTTATGTATATGCTAAAAGAAACACAACCGGTAAGTAAAGGTTGATTATTTGTTTATAATATGCTCTTTTCTGCAGAAAAAAAATGCTAGTGCGTGCAACATGTCGGACAACTTTTGGATTTAGGTTCTTTTCTCGCAGAAGAAGTTTGCTGAGACACGGGGATAAAACGCCTTTAGCGGGGTTTTGCTGGCTGCACATTGCCCCCTAGCAGCAGGATCCTCCCTCGGCACGTCCTCCACCTCCCGCACCTCCCAAATTCCAAGTCAGAGGTTAATCCCAAGAAGAGAAAAAGATAATCCTCACAAGCGACTCGCCTCTCACTTCCCCTTTTTTCTTCCCCCACCTCCAAGGCTGTCAGATCTGGAGGCCGGACCCCTGGGCAAAAGCGCCGGGCGGGCTCAGGGTGCCACCCCAGCAGCAGGTCCCGCTCCCGGGCTGGTCCTTCCTGCCGGCCCGAGGAGCCGTGCCCGGGAATGCCAGCCGGGACGCTGGAATGCCAGCGAGGATACCCGCTGCTGGCAAGGAGGGCGGTTCTTTTTTTGGGATGCTGACACCTGTTTACGAGGCGCTGGCCCCGGACCAGCAGCCGGGCCAGGAGCCGCGGTGCTCTCCAAGGAACGCCCGCACACGCCCCGAACTTTTGTTCTGCCCCAAGTCCCGGCACCAGGCTCTGATTAGAGCCACATCTGGGACCAGCTGATGTAAATTTTCCCTGGCCTCTCCAGCTGTGAGCAGCCAGATGTTGCCTGGAGCTGCGCTGCTTGTGCAGAGGCAGCAGGTTTCACTCGTGCCCCCGACTGGTCTGGAAGGAGAAGGGATGCTGGAAAAGGCAGCCCACCTCCCCCGGGGCAAATTTAACACCTCCGGGGATGTTGGTACCTCCTGTCCATCCTTTCAGGGATGCAGGGATGTTGATACCTCCTGTCCATCCAACTCCCTGCCTCTTTCATTTTCTCCAACACCACGCTAAGTAGGACAATTTGGAACTCGCCCATCTCCTTTGCTTTTCCATTTATTTTAAAACCTGTAGCCTAGGTCTATGCAGATTATTCCCTTAATGAATCAAACACGATGTTATGACCCAATCCATCAAACAGGGAAATAAATCTAGGATTCTGTGGACAGTTTCCTTTGCAGACAAGAAATACTTTCAAAGCAGGAGGACCTCGATGTACCTGGTGCTGACAGCTCACGCTGAATGGCAGAGCCCATTCAGACACGCTGTGTCCAGTGCTTGGGAGTCACACGGGTGGAAAAACTCCAGCCACTGGCAGGATTATGTGGATGATCAGCTGGCTGAGCTCTGTTCCTCACTACTGAGAATGGTGGGGCTCTGCAGTGGGGCTGCAGCTTTCCTGGAAGGCTGTCCACAGCTTTGAAGTTATTGATCTATTATTACCATCAACATACTCCAAGCAGGTTAGAAGGACACACAGCTATGATATAATTTTTTATTTCTGCCTGTCTATTTTTGTTTTTAAAGATTACTTTACCCTCTTTGCAGGATGCAGCCCTGGGCTTGACCATGTCTGATCTGACACAAGCCTTGTGAAATGTATAAACAAAGAGCAAAACCACCTAAACCCTGTAAAGGTAATGAACATTTTGATTGAAATGGCATTTTCAACAGCATGTAAAGAACCATTATTTTTAATAACCAAAACCCCAAATTTTTATTTTTTATGAAAATAAAAATTCTACCATAACACTACTGCCTGTTTATTTAGACAAATCTCACATTTTATAAAAGCACATAAAGCCTCTCCCCATCCAAAGACAAATTTCACCTTTTTCTCCACAACTACCTACAACCATTTAATGCTCTCTTAAGTAAATCTGTTTTTAGACGTATTTCTAATACACCTAAATTAAGCACTCTTCTTCTGCCTGACACCAGAAAAATATTATTTGTTTCTGTTGCTATTGCATGAAAATCAGCACTAAAACTCTGCTCAAGGCTCTGGTGAAAACAAACCTAGATATGGGACAGCCACTGAATCCATGCTTTGTGAACCCTATTAATTAGGTTTTGAAGGTTTATGCTCATTATTTTTGGGGTTTTTTTGGTTTTTATGCTCATTATTTTTGTTTGTGTGTTCCAAGGGAAGGCCGTTTTTATCAATGGGAGCAGTAACATGAAAGGAAAAAGTAATACTAAAAAAGAGATTATGGTGAGAGAATTGGTATTTTTTTGGGACAGTGGACACCTAAACTCTCACCAGAGTCTAGCTATAAAACATACATTTAAAATATGACGTATGTTTTCCTTTACCAGGCTCTAACAAAAGGCTCTTTATACCAAACCTGTGGAAATGAGGATCCAAAAATTACCAGTTCCACTGTAAAATCTCAGTCACAGACTGCAGCCTGGGGCTGAGGCCAGGGAACACGTGCTGACTGGCAGGGCTGCTCTTTACCCCTGAGGTTTCCCATTTAGTCCTAATCTCGAGACATTTGCACCCGTGTTTACATTTCCATGCAAAGCCACGAGGGCATTTGGGCTGCACAAACCCAGCCATGGATGCCTTGGAAGGCTTTGCTCGCCTGATAACGAGGGTTTGGGCCACAGCACCGCATTCAGGGGCTGCTTTTCTACATCCGAGCTGGGAGAGGCAGCCACCGGGGCTGGGCTCTGCTGGGCAGAGCTCCACCCTATTTATATATGGTTTTTGGGTGTGCCCAGGCAGGTGGAGCTGATGTGGTGGGTGATACCCAGCCGAGGTCCCAGCTCTGTGCTCCTTGAGGAAATCCAACCAAATCCTGCCCTGGGTAAAAGCTCAGCTCTCCCGACTTTGCGTCACAGCCCTGCAGCTTTAACTTGGAACAACACTGATATTTGACAATAGAGGGGCGAGTTCCACCGACAGCTGGAAGAATCTCCCTCCCTGAGAAAGGGAATGCAAATCAGCGAGCAGAAAAAGCTCTATTAACTCCTGTCTCTGCACGGGAATGCCATTCCCTGCGTTCCCCAGCCCTAAGGAGCCAGGCTGAGGCACACCAGAGGCCAAAGACCTAAGCAGTGTCGATGCAGCCAGCCAGGCACTCTGCTGCTTGTTTTTGAGAAAGAGCTGAGATCTGGGAGGGTGCCACATCCCAGCTCTCCCCGTGCCAGGGGATGCACGCTGCAGGAACACGGGATACTCCTGCTGAGGATTCCCAGAGGTCCCACCCCGAGTGGCAGAATTCTTGGGGCTGATCCATCAGCAGAGACGGCTTCCCCCAGGGGCCAGCAAGAGGAAAGATTGGGCCAGTGCCTTGGTAGGGCTTCTTGGGACCCCCCCAGATGAAGGGCACACTTGGGATAGTTGAGGATAGACATTCTTTGCAGTTTGGCCCTCAGCAGGGAAGCCGAGAACGACAGCAGGGCTGAGCCCAGGCTCACCAAATCTCCTCCTTAAGGAGCCTTTGACAATATTTATTATCTAATATATCTTCATATCAAAGAAGCGGTCAAGATCCAGCCTAAGTGTAAACAGCTGCCCTGTAGTTTTGTAACAGGGGACAGGCTTACAAATGAACCTGGATTATCCAAAGGTACACTGGTCAATCCACATTTCCTGCCCAAAAACAAAGGAGAGGAAATTGCCATGAAATTGCAGTCCCCTGTACAATGGAAAGAAGCAGAGCGTGGAGGGCCCTGTGGTTGCTGCAGGTGCTCAAAGGCAGCTGGGCCAAAACCTCTATCCAAATATCGACGTTTCACTCCTAGCTGGTTCCTGTTTGTTCTGCAGCAGCACTTTTACAGAAGGAGCTCAGGATCCGTCCCAAAGGCGTGGAGCTCAGAGAGGCAGATTTCTGCATCAGCATGCGGGTGCTTAACACTGCTCCCCCCAAAACCAACCCAACCCAAGGAGTTCGCATCACAAAAACCTAAGATGGACCTATTTTGACAGATCCTTGTGCTCAACCTGTGTATAAACATGGGCATCTTGGCAAACTCAGAGAGATGCCCTACAGAACACACACACACAAAAAAAAGACTTTTAAAAATTACGATTATCATGTAAAACACTAATGAAAACAGAAATAATAAAGGGCAACTCTAGTCCAGTATTTCATTTCAATAAGTGTGGGGTAGGATTCTCTCATTTTGCTGTCTTTCTGCTCATTACTCTTTGAGAAATCATCCCCGGAAAGAGCATCACCAGGCAGCCACAAGCATCACCACAGGCATCATTCTTCCCACGACAAACCCTCAACACTCTCTCTTTAGTGCTAGAAATGAATCTTTCCCCACTGAGGAAACGCCTCTGAGCACCACAAATGGATGGCCCAAACGAGCAAAACTAGAAATTATAGATTTTCAAACAACACATCTTTTCTGTAGCCAAATCTTCTCTAAATTCCCAAAATGAAGCTGTTCCATCATGGAAGAGCCCAAAATTCATCGCAGGCACGTGGTCAGTGATGGGCTTACCCAGAGATGTTCTGGGTAAGAAAGGAAACAGCAGCTCCTGCCAAGAGCAAGCATCTGACATCAACGCAGAGAGAAAACATTATTTGTTTTCATATTTCCTGAGAAAGACATTGAGGATGTAACCTTGTTATTTAAACAGGGTCAAGGTTTCATCCTAGAATTTAGGAAAGGAATTTATTTTCCCCTAAAGTGTGATTAAGTTTATAAGCCTAAGACAAGTTTTGATTGTGGGTTTTTTCTGTTTTGGTTAGCAGAATAATATTTCACTTTCTGTCTTCTCTTTTTTTGAAAAAGGAAAATGTGCTGCTCATTTATCTGGTAAATGTTTATCCATTCTGTGTTAAAAACTCCTAAACAATAGAATGAAATGGAATTAAACTTTAATATATTGCTTATCTTCAAGCACTGAAACACTTAAAAAAACAACACTCTGCTTGAAAAAAAAAGCCCCTTCTTTTACCAAAATGTTTAGAAAAGTAATTTTTTTGGATACACTAAAGGACGGTATCTGTTATTCCATAAACTTTTTCAAAATACGTTGTAAATGGCTATTTGCAAACTTGATTGCTTTTTAATAGCACATACTCTGTGCTGGTTGTTAAACCAGTTTGCAAAACACATTTTTGTCAGCTAGGTTTCTAGTCTCATGAAAAGTCTCTACAATTTTAATTTGGGGTTGTTTTTTTTTATATTCAAGCTCTTTGGAAATCATCTCGAAGTGGTTGCTTTTAAACCTGCGATAAATGTATTGCTGATGGAGGGAAAGGAAAGTTCTGACTGCAGTAATGGTGTCAATACTGGTATTTTTAAGGAAGAGAGGGCAATCAGCTAAATAAAAACAAAACTATTGTAATTCTGAGTGATTTCAACTCCGAGATGTTAGCAACATCCTTGGGCCATTTGCTTTATTAACCTTTTGAATACCTGGGGCCTGTAGCAGCTGCTGGTTTTTATTATGATATTGCACAACACATTTCTTGTGTTTGAGGGACAGACGATATTTAAAATATTTGAACCGGTTGCAGAGGGTGAAAAAACCATCTGACAGTGTAAATTTTTGTTTTCACGCTGCCAGACTCCAGGCCAGTTCAGGATCAAGGCACCTTTCCACGAGGGTGAGGATGGACAGAGGGGTGGGCACCTCACCACGGCCTCCCCCTGAGCCAACACCCACTTGAGATGTTTCTGTACCTGCTTGTTTTCTTCACCCGATTTTGACAGCATTTTTTGGTTAGGTGAAACTAACCCTTCTTTCCTGATAACTCTCATCTCTTAACTATATTCCTTCAGGAAGTATTTATAACTCAGATCAACAGTTTGAATTCTTCCTGCGGGCTGGTTTTTGCCCGTCCTTGTGACCAAAGACAGGCAGGACAGTGAATGCCACCACAGCACAGCTCCAGGCAGTCCAACAAGAGCCTTCAGGGACACTTTGGAGAACAAAGCCAAGTCTTCTCTGTTAACACCCCACAGTGGTACAGCAAAAAACTGTGTTTTGTGACAGGCTGGATGCTCCAGTGATACTGCAAACTGGAGCAGGTGTACGTGTAGGTACGACCTGACTCCTCCCAAGGCTTTTGGAGTGCCAGTTCTCACGGGAGAAAATACCTACAGACCCACGTTGTCACTCCTGAACGTGATGTTCCAGTGGAAGAAAAACCCATCACCACACCTACTCCAGCCCGTGTAACAATTCCCACAGCGCCCATCGGGATCCACCCGGGCCAGAAAACATCAAGTGCTTGCTCTGCTACTCTCTACACTTGCTCATCAGCCATCAGGCTCTTAGCAAGGACTCAGCCTCCGACCTTCTAAACAAGATTTAAGAAGCCAGGCAGCAAAAATCGGCCATTTGCAGAAAAATCTTTGTCTGAAATGCTACTTCGCATGGTAAAACAATGACTTGCTGGTTTGACAGAAAGGGACACTTCGTGCTGATCGTGAGTCTTTTGAGCATTTATATCCTGTTTGGCTTCTCTCCTTTATGCCTATTTATTTGTGAAATTGATGGTGCTGTTCCCAGAGGTTGGGATGCTGTATCACTTACCCACGTCAATAAACAATCTGGAGCACTGTTTAAATATGGAAACACTTTGCAGCGGCACAACCAAAGGCACTGGCTGTGCTGCTGCTGGGCCCGAGGGGAAAAAAGAGGGGGAAAAAGGGATCTTTTGGTGAAGACAGCCACTTCTCTTTCACTAATCCACCAACACCACCGGGGCACGGCACACAGCTGGAAGATTTACAGATTGCAAAGAGACTGATGCACTTGCACAGATAAAAACTCCCACCTGCAATGACCTGTAAGGACTCTGCCCTTCCGAGTGAAGCCTCGTTGCCTCCTTGCCAGGAGCCAAAGCAGCCACGCTGGTGGCAGCCCCACGGGTCACAGTCCTGGTGGGGCAAGGGCTGGCAGGTCCAGCTGGGATGCCAGCATCCTGTGCTGCCGAAATACATCAATATCCCCGCCACTGACACGGGGCCCACTCTGCCCTCGAGCTGGACACTCTTCAGGTTTGGGCAAGGATGTAATTGGTTGCACCATTTACTGACAGTGCTGCCCTCTCCGTGATCTGCAGGTGCCAAAACCGAGTCTGTTCCTGCTCATGCCCCAGTGTCTCAGTTTTGGGAGATGCTTCCTGCTGAGAGCTTCCAGTCACCGCTGCTAGCAGAGGAGCTCCCAGAGCTGCAGAAAACAGGGCCAGACCAGCTGGAAGCCAACACCTTAAGGTCAAACTGCACACCCACTGCCTGTCCACCCTGTGCCCAAACACAGCCCGACTCCTCCATTTCAAGGAACACCCACAGAAATATCTTTCTCCTGACTGTAGATCCTGAACGAGCCCCTCAGAGCTCCCAGCAGGGTGTAATGTGTTCTGCTCGAGCACAGGCTGCTCCTAAGCTCCTCCAGAGCTATCCACTGCCAGCTCTGGCTGGCACTGAAGGTGCCTCAGGATTCCTTCTTTCTGTGCCAGGACAACTGTCCCTCTGTGAGACACAGCTCAGAAAAGGGAAAATTACGATTTAGGGTATGTCCAGGGAAGATGAACAAGCAGCAGCAGCTTTTTCTCTGGGATATTGCCTGCAGCACTCATCACCTGCTGTGTCAGACACAGGAACTCAAATTTAAACAGATGCAAAATGACAGAGGGGGTTGTGGCAGTGATGGAGGGAGGAGCTTGTCTCTCTAGGACACAACAAAAGAACTAAAAATCTACTCCCTCATTACCCACTTTCCCCATCCTACACTGGATGGTCAAGAAGCCGAAGGGCACTGAAGAACAAATAAAGTGCACAAGTGATTAATTAACATTTAAAACACTCGAAGGCAGCCATTAGAGATGAGGCTCCAAAGCAGAGGTTCATGCCAGGGCAATGGAGGCCCAAAAAAAAAAAAAAAATTAAATAAACAAATATATAAATAAAGTAAAACAAAACTATTTTTGTAATGGTACTTGAGCAATTTATGAATGGGATTCTGTGATGTGGTTGCCCGAAATAGCAAAGATTTGGACATGGTGACCCCAGGAGTTCCTGAGAGCAGCTGGCACAGAGGCCACGCGTGCACAGAGGGTTTCCCACTGCTCCCTCTCCTCTCCTGTCAGGATGGGCTTCCCCTCTGAGTTACAAACAAAATTCAGCATCAACATAAGGCACCTCCCACTAGGACAAAGATGATAAATATTGCCCCACCAAAAACCAGCTCTACTCAGAAACCCAAAGGGAACTTTCCAAACCCCACTGGCCAAATCCTCTCTTCCACTACTTTCTTCCAAGACATATTTCCCCGGATTTCTACTCATTTTTGTTGCTTTAGGCTGTATGCTACACATTTTTCTTGTGAAAAGATGCTTGTAACAGGATGAAGTACTCCAGGTCAGGCTTTTCCAGCCCTGAGCAGGGTTACTGCATGTTCCCTACACAGAGATATTGGGGATTTATGTTTAGTTTATGAGTCCTAGACCCTCCTCCGGGGAACTGCCATTTAACTGGCTAATTATCCCTGCCCAGATGGAGGATCTCGCACTTGTCTGGTTCTCATCTCCAGTCCTGGGAGCACATCCTTTTCCAGGAAGATAAGCAGCAACAAGCCCGCTTTAACAATGCAAGATTTAAGGCTGCTGGTACCAGATCCAAACCTCCACGGGCACAGGCACAAGAAGCTGAAGGGGGAGCGCACCAGCTTCACTGGTTCAAGTTTCAGGAAATTTTTGGTGGGGCAGTCTGTCATCAGCAGGCTTTATTTTAGATCTATTATCAACTGCCCTGCCACGTCCAGCCTAAAGCTGGCATAGAGGAACAGAGCTGCCATTAACCCACCTGGGTGCTCTTCTGGAGGAATCTGATGGAAATACAAACCGTATGTGACCACTCCCAAAGAAAAGGAAGCCAGTACTTTTGAGTGGCCTGATACTACTCAGATCCAGTACCTAAAATTGTGGAAACAGGGCAAAAGTTTGGTTTTACACAGTAAAACTTAGGAGGAGTAAAACTGGAGGAGATTCTTCTCTGTAAACACAAGAGCACATCTGACGTGGAGATCAAAAGGAGAACTTGCACTAATTATACCGAAAAACAATCAGTGCTCCAGAACAGATAATAATGAGAAATGAACACTGAAGGAGACTTTGATGTACTTCTTAGATAACTGTGGTACTTTAAAACTGGAGGCCGTTCAAACATTTAAAACATGTCAGTCTGAGATCTACATTTCAGATTGAGAACGTGTTGATGCACAAGGAGATTTTAAAATAAACACACGGTGGAGCAGAACACAAACACGGATTAAAATTAAAAAAAACCCCAACTCCCTGCTCTTCAGTTAAATCTCCCCTGGTGAAAAGGCTTTAAAACCACTTCTCCTACGCACAAGCTAAGCCCAAATGCCAAATTTTACTGAAATCATTGCTGATAATTCGGTTTGCAGCCTGGACTGGCCGAGGTGCCTGTTGACTCAGTGCAATTTGAGTCATGGGCACAGCCCGGATCACACTGCCAGCTCCTGCTCCCACCAGCAAGCACAGCACCAAGGGCAAAATGTGTCACTCCCAATGGAGGAGAACACAAACCTGTGGATATTTCAGCAGGCCATTTGTCTTGCTGATGCTAATGAAGATTGCTGAGGATGGGTAGGTCTGGCTCATTACTGACTGAACTGTGGGACCAAGCTGCAAAGGTGTTCCCAAAAGCATCAGTGTTCCAGCAGTGACCGGATGAGGAGTGACACAAAGCAAAAGGACAGAAATTTGGAGACATTCATGTTTCTCTGAACATACCTTCTTACACTTCTGTTTAGGAGTAAAATATTTTCCTCTAACACCCTTCACCAGAAAGTCACCCAAAACAAAACAAAGAACTGAAGAGACAGCTAAAGACACAACTAAAAAGACAGCTAAAGTTTTTCTAAGACTGCAGCCAAATGAAATATGTGAAGACCAAAGCCACCACGGGGAGGGGAAGAACCATTCCAACAGCACCATCAACCCCTCCATTTACACAACAAATAATGTCCAGGTGATACACTTCATTTCCACTCCCTGCAGCCAAGCCATGGAAGGTGGGTTTTCTCAGTACCATGGCCTGACTTTCGATGGGCATCAAAAACCATAAAATAATCTTCAAAATACCATGAAAATTCAGAAATGCTATTAACAACAAAAAGTGTTTTCCTGTTTACATCTCCTGTGTTCCTAAGTTCAAAACTCCTATGAGAGCCCCATCTGGGGGCATGGAGAGCACAGCTGGAACAGGTCCACGAGCTCCACAGAAAAATTAACATAACGAGAAATTTTTATAACACTCTCTCTTTATAAACTACGAGACAGCACGTGCTGCCAGGATCACCCTTCAGGAGCAGTATGTGCCAGCACCTATCGGACTGTTTATGAACTTGGCCATTAAATTTAAACACTTTGGAGGATGGAGAAGAGCCCATGGCTCGCCCATCACCGAGTGGTTTTAATTATGCTGCTGAAGGGGGGCTCAGAGGGTGTGTGACAGCTCCAGGGACAAGCACAGCACGTGGGAACAGCCTCGGACGAGGCTGCTCGTGTGCCCTGAGTTGTACCCACGCTCCAGGAACTGCAGCTTTTCGAATTTAAGCGAATTAACCCGGCCAACCTTAAGGACATCTGACCCGAGGGCACGGCGTGGGGCATCAAAGGGGAGACGCTCTCAGTTGCAAGCATGCACGGGCTTGCTGCCACCAGAATGTCCTGACACATGTCCATCACGTCATTTTCAAAGCAGCTGCTGCCCACTGGCGCTGTTGGAGTGTTTAATTACACGGAATAAGCACCGGGAGCCCAGTGCTGCCCCAGCTCCCGCGCTGGGCCACTGGCAGGGCCACCAGGCCGGGCACCTCTCGCCCCAGGTGCCAGGACACAGAGCACAGCTCTCACCTGCAGGGTGGCTCCTTCCTGGTGCCCACGCTATTTGTTTCCTGCTGGAGTCCATCCATCCCCTGGCCCTGGAGATGTTTTAGTGCTTCTGGAGCCAACCAAGCACGCAGCACGTGAAATCTGAACGGGCACCACCACAAACGTTGGTTTAACGTGTCCTTTCCTTAAGAGGCAAAGGAAACAGCTCTCATTTTATTTTCAGGGTGCAACAGCAGCTGGCACCAAGGAAAATAGAGGTGGAAATATTTTTCTAAAGGCCTTTCCAAAAACATTTGCCATCTGCGTGCTGGTTGACGGATTGTGTCCACACACTGTGTGATTCTGGGAGAAGATTTCAGGGATTTCACATTTCTGCAGCAGTCGGGGGTCAAATATTTTCCATTCCCTATTTCTTGCAATCAATTACCTGCCTAGTGGTTACAGAAATATTAGAAATCCTACAGTTCATAGCTCTTAAGATCCAAACTCATTATTTGAACACATAAATCTGCTGAGACAACATGCACCTTCTCCTCTATCCTAAAAAAGGGTTCTTGGAGCCCATGCAGCAAACTCCCAAACTCCCAGGCAGCAAGCCCTGTTCACATGGAAATAGTAAAGAAAAGAAAATCAGAGTGCCCCCTATGTTTATAATTATAGCTTTAATAACATTCCACCTCCTTTCTAATTTTTCTTCCAGGTTCCATTTTTGGCCTGTTCTCAGTGACGGCCTCTCACAGGCATTTCCAAACTACAACACATACTTTGGTGAACTATCAGTTTCACTTGGTCCACGCTGATTTTTACTTGATGGTAGCATTTATTTTTCCTTGAGGGGCTACGAGTTATTCCCTCATGAAGAATAAAGCACTTAGAGGGTCAGTGCTCCCAGAAAGGTTTAGCAGGTTTTAGACATCCAGGTGCACACCCATCTGCTCACTTTTTTCTGGGCTTTTTGATGGGTTAAAGTCTTACATGGAGAGAGGAAGGAGTGGCAGGATTGAAGTTTTAAGACTGTAGGGTAAATTAGGGTGGAATGAAATAGCACCACCACGTCCAAGGAACGGTGAAGGCTGCACACAGCAGACTCAATCAATAAATGATTGATTAAGTGTTTAAGCAAGAGAATGCTGAGGATGGGGCAAGATCTCCTAATGAGCTAAAGCTGGCATTGCTGTAAGGTCCCTGCTCCTAAAACCACAGACAGTGGAAAGCAAAGCACTTTGTTGATGTGAGGGCTCAGAAATGCTGCAGTTCTGACCCTCACGGGCCAAGTTCATCATTTTACTGGATAAATTCAGTGAGGCAAGATGGGTCTTTTCCTCTTCTTTTTTAAGAGAGCTCCTCGATCCTAGCTCACACTGCTGTACACCACCACTAAAATACAGAAAATGCAAATGAAACCCTTGTTCACACGAATTTTGACAAACCGTCACTACAAGACACCAACTGGAGCAGAGCATGCTGGATTCAGAACGGACTTTGACTTACGTTTTACAAAAACAGCCTCTCAAACCACACCCTGGCACCCAGAAGTTATGAATATGAAAACAAACTCTTCAGGGGTAGGTTATCCTCGCTCTGTTTGGGCTCAGACTTCTTGCCCCCTCCTCAGACGTGCCTGGAGGCAGCCTGGAGATCCAGCCTGTAGGAATGCACTGGTTTCCCACAGCGAATTTCTGCACCCTCCAAACTATTCCCTAAATAAAAATTATCTATCGATGGTGCCACAGATGTAAAACAAACCAGGCTGTGTAAGACGAGAAGCTGGAAAAGAGAGATCACCCAGATTTACTCTCTTTCAACAGCTTTAAAAAAAGATCCTTTCCCCTCAGGTGCAGCCTCTCTGGACTGCCCCGATGCTCCCACACGGGTCCCAAGAGGACTCTTATGTTCCTGGGACAGCACGTGGCAGAGGGATGGGAGAGGGGGGCACATCTCCGACATCCAAGGAACTGGCGCTCCAACAGCATCCAGCTGCTCTCTGCATCCATTGCTTCCTTCCCAAATGCAACCAGCTACTCACCCCATATCCCCAAACCTAACAAATAGCTGGGGCACTATTGGGTTTTTTATGAAAAAGGGGAAATATCAAAAACAGAGAGAGGAAGAGAGGAAGAGAGGAAGAGAGGAAGAGAGGAAGAGAGGAAGAGAGGAAGAGAGGAAGAGAGGAAGAGAGGAAGAGAGGAAGAGAGGAAGAGAGGAAGAGAGGAAGAGAGGAAGAGAGGAAGAGAGGAAGAGAGGAAGAGAGGAAGAGAGGAAGAGAGGAAGAGAGGAAGAGAGGAAGAGAGGAAGAGAGGAAGAGAGGAAGAGAGGAAGAGAGGAAGAGAGGNAAGAAGGGGAGAAAGAAGGGGAGAAAGAAGGGGAGAAAGAAGGGGAGAAAGAAAGGGAGAAAGAAAGGGAGAAAGAAAGGGAGAAAGAAAGGGAGAAAGAAAGGGAGAAAGAAAGGGAGAAAGAAAGGGAGAAAGAAAGGGAGAAAGAAAGGGAGAAAGAAAGAAAAAGAAAACAGACACAAAACTAAACAATCTGCCTTAAAATAAACTCCACAGTATTATCTGTCTCTTGTCAAAAAGTTATTAGGGAATGAAAGTGACAGACTGTCTGCTAAGATATATCCCATGAACAAGTGACACACCTAAAACTTGTCAAAGACTTCCCTCCGTTGATGTGTCTGCTTATCCTTAGTGCCCACACGTGTTACTTTACTGTATATTCTTGGAAGGTGGAAGCTCTTGATTTATTTGTTGCAGGGAAAGAACACTTCTTTCCCCAACCTGATTCCACCCTTCTGATGTGACAGGTCTTTGTCTGTTCCTCACATAAACCAGAAAAGCCCTCGACTAAAACCAGACTCCGTGTAATTATTTTCCCTTAAAAATAAAGTCAATAAAACTGGCAAATGTGAACGAAACTGGAACTGATCTATCAAAGAACTGTAAACAGATTTTCCTCCAGTGCACATTCTTCACATTGAGGAATTACCACTGGTCAGTATTAAAACCAGACAAATGATGTGGTGCTTGGGTGGAGGAGAGGATGAAACAACTCATGTGGACGAGTTACAGGAATGGATAAACGAGCCGGTGCCTCAGCCCAGACAGCAATTAGCTCCTGGGAGCTCGGAGCCTGGTGTCCGGCCTCCGCCGAACGCCGCACGTACGGCCTCTGCAGAACACGTCCCACCAGAACTGAGGCTCCAGGCTTGGCCAGCTCCGCTCGAAACCCGGGCTCCCACCACAGCTTTGATGTGGTTGTGCACTGGGTAGGTTCCCATGAGGTTTTAATTCTCGTTAAAGCTGCGGGAGGGCGGAGCAAGGACACCAGGAGGGCTCGGGAGAAAAGCGCTGCCGTGGGGGCAGTGTGGAAAGGGTTTCCTCTGCAGCGCCACCAAAAACATTCAGAGAGATTTAAAAACTGTTTGTGGATGAATATCTGTACTTTTTTTGGGAGAAGAAACTTGAAATGAAAATTAAACGGAGCAAATAAAGCAAGCTACAGCTATTGAAATAGAAAGTGTACAGATCACAGGATGGAGACAAGAGCGAGAGAAACATTTCACACCGGAAGGTGCACCCAGGAGGGCAAGTACACAAGAGTTTGAGTCTGAGCAAACTGTGTGTCAGAAACCAGTGTACACCTCATCAGCTGGACAGATGGAGAGCGAGATCTTACCTGTTAACACTGCTAAGACCAGATTCAGCACAAAAATTCACTTTGTCTCTTCATTATCTCTTGCTGGGGAGCAATTGAAGCTCTCTTTTCCACACTCTGAATCTCTCTAAATCTCTCACTCTAAATCTACTTTTATTTCCATTTGTCTCCATGCAGCCTGAGTGATGTGAAGGTAGCCCAACAACAGCAAAATGTTTTTTTCCCGAACCTGTGAGGAATCCATAGCCCAGGGCACCTGAATTCCCTGCCTTCCTGGACTGTTCCTCAGAGCATCCCAACACCCACACAGCGTTCCTTGATGGAATACCCATTTCTCTGTCACCCAGGGGTGTTGGGTCAATTGGAAAAGAAAAGTGCCTTCAGACACGAAGTGGAGAGAACCCTCTGGCCTTCCCAAAAGGAAGTGCAGGGGGCAGTTCAAAGCTGAGCCCTAAGAAAACCCCTGGTCGCAGAGGGTTTTGCCTTTTAATATGGTTTAGATTAAAATCCTATCTGCCCCCACAGCTCCGATGTAAGTCTTGTTTTCCATGTCAACCCAAAGCAATGAACTGAAACAAAGAACTTGACACATGTACACGTCTCCAGTGTACAAACAACTGGCTGTTTCCATAGGAAAATCAGAGAACAAACTGAAATAACTCTAAAAAAATGAATTCCTGATTTTGTAATAAAGGCCACATGGTCCGCTAAAGCCAGCGCAGAGCTGGAGAGGCAAAACTGATTGATTTTACCCAAAGACCGCTACTGATTTCATCTTGTACTTCATCTCCTCTTCATCCCAGGACACGTCCCTGTGGAAACTGCAGGACTCACCTCTTACTCAGCAGAGCTTTGGCAGAATTAATGATTGAGCATTTAATCAAATAAACCAGTGAATGAACATACTCCGAAGTACGAGTTCATGGAAAACACAAAGCAAACCCAACACCATCGACCGCATTTTTGTGGTTGAATGCAAATCTCTTATCTGTGCTCACTGGAACCATTCTGGCCTGGGCTCCAAACAAACTAATTTTGTACACCAGAGTCAAACACAGTTCAACAAAGCAGAAAATCAACAGAAATGCCGTTTGGAAGTTGGATATTATGAACATCTCTTGGGAGATTTTAACACAGACTCCAGATTCTGCCCTGATTTGGGAATAAACTGATATTCTGAACCCCATCTTACAAATCCCACAAACCCAAACCCAAACCTTGCCTCCACTGGGCACCACTATCAGCAAAAAGTCACACTGATCAATAATGCTGGCAATGTAAGCTCATGCAAGGAATAATACTGGCAAAGGCTTTGGCTGTGAGCTGAAAATCCATTCAGTTAAGAATATTTTATTGTGGAAAAGGACGTGGAAACAGAAAATAAGCTAAAATGATAAAGAGACCTGAATAGAAAACCCGTGGTTATAAATGGAACAGTCACTGTGAGCAGACAGTTCTGTACATCCACATCTGTTCCAGTTCAAAGCAGTTCATGTGAACCAGGGGAAGGAACTATTTTTTCCTTCAGTGCTGCAAACCTATCTGCAGTCTGGCCAGGGCACAGAGTAGGAAGAGGGAGAAACCACCATCACTGGCTCAGTCCAAGTTTCAATGAGATGGAGCAGCCACCAACCTCTCTTCTTGCCTTTCCCCATTTTCCCTTCCATATTAAAGCACATTTAGAAGAGGAACAGCAACATTTGGCAATTGTGGCAATTAAAGCTGTTTGTTTTTGCTAAAACCAAGCTTAACAAAAGCTCTGTTTTCGTTCCTCTGCTCACTGATAGTTTCTGTTTCACAACTGTCCCTTCTGGGGCCACTTTGATGATAACATGGGAAAAACAGGCAGAACAGTCAAACAGGGAAATAAATATATAAAAATAACCGGGCTGCTCCAGGACTCATTCAGGTTCCAGAGGAGCTCAGATTTTCTGCGGATAGCTGGAACATTTTGTCTACCCAGTTCAGCCTTTGTTTCCGTAATATTCTCTTTTCTCCTTCTTTCGAATCTTAAATACGAATTTTTTAAAAAGAGTAGCAAAGGAAGCAGTGGCAAGAAAAACGTGGTGCAAAGAAACAGAAAGAGCACTCAAAAAAGGGTGAAAGCTGGAATTAGCTCCCTGTTTTGGTCCGACAGCAGCACCAATACTCCAGAGGAAAGACACTCCCCTGTAATAACCTGGTCATGAAAAATAGGTTTTTTTCCTACTTACATTATTAAATGACTACATACATATAAGGCTTGGGATTTAAAAGCTTTTTCTTTTTTCATATCAAGTTGTTCACATTGAGGTTGAAGTATGTTTATAGGGTCCCTGAGTTTATTTGCCACAGGAAAGACACGAAACTTCCCGCAAACAACCCCGCTCCTGACGGAAAACGCGCTCAAGCCAGTCAATACCGAGTAATTGCTGGACTGAAATCAATCACAAGCTCCCAGGAACTGCTTCAACTGGGTTTTCCTTTAAAGATTTAGTGCTGTGACTGGTGAGGCACTGAAATCCTCAACTACCATTAGACATTGCTTCCAAACGGGACGGCAAAGCCTCCAGTGGAGCCGAGCTCAGGAGAAGCTCCCTGAAAGGCAGAGATCCTCCACTTCAACTAAATAATCCTTACAACCCTTTGCACGGGTGAGTGAGTGGAGGGGCAGGGCTGTGCTGTGAGATGCTGCTCGTGTCAGGCGGAGCAAACGCTGCGGAGGGTGGGCAGCTGCTGCAGATTCCCCTTGGACACAGAGGCAGGGAAGCTGTCGGGACACACGGGAGGCTCTCCTGCTCTGCTGCCCGCTCGCCACCAAAACCAGGGCTATTTGTACACTTAAGTGCTTCTCTGGACGAGGGCCAGAGGGCACAGGGAATTGCAGGACGCAGCCCCCAGGAGCTATTCTGAGAAAATGTACTGAAGAGAGAGAAAAAGGAAAGCTTTCATTAATTTATATTAGCAAGACAACAAAGATCTTGTTTTGGAAACAATAATCTGGTTCTTTTGACTGAGAGCTTCTTAGCAAGATGCTACAAAGAGAAGCTTTAAAAATCAAATTAATTCTTCTGCCATTTAGAAACTATTAGCTTTAAAAGGCCTAGATTTGATTTGTATGCCTCTGGTATGTAACGATGCTTAAAATCTAAACCCAAACCTGTTTCTGCTCTTCCTCTGCTAATTAGTAGATGGTCTCTGGTTTTCATTATCCAGCTATTCATTTGTATTGTAAGATGGGCTTAAATGGTGAAGATTAATCAAAAATCCTTTATCACAACACACAAGAGACAAGTCATTATGGCACTGTAGGAACAGCACCAGTGAGCACAATTTCTCTTGCAGCCAATGACTTGTGGTTATTCTCAGTGTGTTTGAGAGAGAAGACTCATTCTCAAATGAAAATGATCAGCTGCAAATTTAAAAAATAAGTCATTTAATTTTTATGGTGTGATGGCACTCATCAGTCCCCTGCAAATGAGCAGCAGAGTGAACAAGCACAGCCCAATAGTTCCAACTCTGGTTCTGAACCAAGGAGCACCTAGAACAGTTTTACCCTGTGGAATCTGGGGCAGACACAGCACTCTGCTTCTTCCACCCTCACCTAAACAATGCACGGGGTCTAACCCTGGACAAGTGTTCTCTTCTCTCAGCTCAATCCATTGCAAGTGAACTAAAATGACAGTTCTTGTTTTCTGTTGCCTGTCAAACCCGTAAATTCAACATATTCGTTCTTGTCATATGCCAGAAGTTCTGCAACTTGAATGCAGTGCAAATGGAGTGATGGGCTCTCACGATGTCTCCCTAAAATTTGTGAAGTCCTCTAAGATCTGTGCATGAAGAAATACCTCCTACAGCAT
Source organism: Platysteira castanea (assembly GCA_013397175.1). Classification (NCBI taxonomy): domain Eukaryota; kingdom Metazoa; phylum Chordata; class Aves; order Passeriformes; genus Platysteira; species Platysteira castanea. The sequence continues at coordinate 670,126 of VYXC01005426.1, forward strand.
GTACAAAAGGGCTGGGACATGATTTTGGTGTTCGGCCTTTGCCTCTCAGCCTGGGAGCTAAAGGAGGATCTCCTGCTTATCCTTGGGTACAATTGTTCAGAAACAGGATCTGTTCCTGTTCCAGGAGCCCAAACATCATCTAACCCCCCAGGGCACAGGAAGTCAAATACTTCCCCAAAATGACTGAATTTTAAACTGGTGGCACAGGAAGAGCTGTCTCTGTTAGCTGGAGTATGTCCTGGCAGCACACCTCAAGCTGCTCCCTCATGCCTTTAGCTGGTCTCAGCCTTCTGGCAAATGGATTATTGACAGCAATAAAGATGTAAAGATGAAATTACATTTCAAATCACTGTCCCTGTCGATCTCAATGCTGTACCATAGAAGGCAAATTGAGGGAGCCTGCAAGCACAGCCCTACCAGTTCAGTGCTAATACCCACATCCCCTGAAACCTTGAAATCAAAGTTAAGGATTACTCAATTCACACCCTCTGTACAATCAGTCATGCTGAAAAAAAAAATGGAGTATGTGGACACTCCCTCTTCATTATTCTGTTTGCCACTAAGAGAGGTACTCCCAAGATATATCCTGGCAAAGAAAATGGTGCTCAGCATGTTTTAGCTTAGATTACTTGCCATTTTTAAGAAGTGAACAGAATTACAGCATCTCATGCTACCATTGTACAGAGGCAGCCTTAAATTTCAGTAGGCAATCACCCAAAGGAGACCTCTGCCTAAAACTGCTGATAACAGTCATTTATTTTCAGATCTGTTTGATTCAAATTGATGGGTGGTTTGGGGCAGCAGCATGATGAACTGACTGTATGCCCCAGGAGACTAAATTTGTGAACATACGTTCCTTGAGCTGATCAAAAGAAAGTAAGTGTTGCTTTGGGTGTTGGTCTGAGGAACCGTAGGGATAGTGAGAGAGGAATAATTAGCTGGAATCTCACTTTTATTACTTTAGTGATAAACTAACCTTGAGAATTCCACTTCTAATCATATTTTTTTCAACTCTTTGCACAGAGCTGCAAGGCCTTGCCACATTGGAGGCAGATGCAGCAAGCAACTTTCCCCTCTGTGCTGCCTGTGTCACATGTGGGAGCCCTGCAGCACCACCCCAAAGCCAGCCCTTTCGCTCACTGACCCCGGAGCTGCAACTCCTACACCTGGCGAAAATCCTGGAAAAAGCCTGGCTCCACATCCTTTACTTTGTGACTCAGGCTCATTTCTGTTTATACTCCTGTGAGCTGAAGAATGATGATGACTAGTAGCTATATAGATAAATAAAGCATATTAAGTCACAGGAAGTAAAAAGGGAAAACCATTAATTTATTTTTAGAAACCTGTTCTTGCCATTCATCAGGAGAAGAACATTCAAAAGTTTGCAGTGAGACACGAGCATCTGGATGGGGTTTGCTGACCACATACCAACATTCAGACTACACACAGAGAAGTGTTTGCCTTCTTTAGGCCCGTCCCGGACTCCGTGCCAGGAACACGGGATACGGACAGCAACGGGGCAGTTTCCACTGCGGGAAAGGCTCTTCCACCACACGGCCTACAGCTGCGGGGTCTCACCCTCCCAGTGGTCCTGCAGATGTGCCGTGGCACCAGCTGGTACCTCCCAAACCGCTGCCCACGCACCTTCCGTCAGCAGTGCCCGCACCAGGTCCAACACAAGGGAAAACGTCCCAAGGTCCGGGGTGCCTCCTCCAGACGGACAGACCGAGGTCCTGCACCTCAGCTGGGGCAGTCCCAAGTACAGGCTGGGCAGAGAATGGATTGAGAGCAGCCTGAGGAGGAGGACTCAGAGGTGCTGGGTGGTGAGAAGCTCAGCATGAGGTGTCAAGGTGTGCTGGCAGCCCAAAAAGCCAAACGTGTCCTGGGGTGCCACGAAAACAGCGTGGCCAGCAGGGTGAGGGAGGGGATTCTGCCCCTCTACTCTGGAGCACTGTGTCCGGCTCTGGGGCCCCAGCATGGAGAGGATGTGGAAGTGCTGGAGCTGCTCCAGAGGAGGCCATGGAGATGCTCCAAGGCCCGGAGCCATCCGTGGAGCCAGGCTGGGAGAGCTGGGGGTGTTCACCCCGGAGAAGAGAAGGCTTTGGGGAGACCTTAGAGCCCCTTCCAGTGTCTAAAGGGGCTCCAGGAGAGCTGGAGAGGCCTTTTGGACAAGGACATGGAGTGCCAGGATGAAGGGGAATGGCCTCAACAGGGAGGGCAGGTTCAGATGGGATACTGGGAAGGAATTCTTCCCTGTGAGGGTGGTGAGGCCCTGGCACAGGGTGCCCAGAGAAGCTGTGGCTTCCCCATCCCTGGAAGCATCCAAGGCCAGGCTAGACAGGGCCTGGAGCAACCTGGTCTCGTGGAAGATGTCCCCGCTCAGGGCAGGGGGTGGAACAAGATGATCTCCGAGGCCCTTTCCACGCTGGGATTCTGTGACTGTGCCAATGCTAATCAAAACCAAAGAGGTGATTAAATCTGGAGCTGGGTGCTCAACCCCCAAACACGCAGCAGTGAACTCAGTACACCCACACAGCCCTGGCTCTCCCTCCTCTTGTTGGTTTGCCAAAACAGCACCAATCCAACAGTGGAAAACCCTTCCAGACCAACAGCGCCGCGCTCGTGATGAATTTAACGAGATTTGCATAAAAGCTCCCATCTCTTGCAGCCCGCAGAAGATGTTTTTTTTCTGGGCAGTCATACCACAAGCATAAAGTCACGCCATATTTTGAATCTTTGCCTTCCAAAATCCGGGAAGAATCTCAAGGCACACTCATTGGCATGTCTTGTGGTGCGTGGGCAGCCAAGATGCCATAGTACAAATGGTCAGACATAAATACACAAGAGGTTTTTCTCTGACTGCTAATGCTGCTCTGGACGAGTGTCTGTCACCATCCTCACCTCAAAGTAGTAAAAACCCTAAAACTTCGAATGATGCTTAGCCCTGAAACTTCCACCTTGGCTCTTTTTCCACTTCTTAAGAAAAGAGTTATAAAACTCTTAGAGTATCATGTTGAAAAATCAGAATTTTAAAATGTATTCAGAGTTCATTACTTTTACCTCCATGATGTCACCGAAGTCACTCTCTGCTCACTTTTCCTATTCAATTTTTAACAGTGTGTCCTGAATCTGCTCTCAAAATGTAATTTAGTTGCTAGACTTTTCCTTTTCTTCACTAATTGAATGCTGTGAAACATATTTCTCTCTCCCTGGACACATTTTCTCTTAGTAAACCTTCCTTATCAACACACAGACCCCTACTGCACGCTGCAAGCTTGTTCTGCAAGCAGGACACCAGCTGACGTCAGTGAAGGTGTACAAGGGGCACCAAACATTTTGCAATGTGTTTAGAAAACAGCGATTTTTCTCGTTTTGCTATGTACTCACCGGGATACAAATAGAGGGAGAGGTAAACCAGCAGGACTGGGAGCCAGGAATGCATAACTCAGATTGTAATGTATCACTGATGTCACGATAGAAGTTCAATAATTCATAGGATATGAAAAGAGCAGTTAATGCCTCCAAACCACTTAGGCTTTTTCATGACAGATTTCAGGTTTTAAAACACCCTCGGAGCACTTACAGTTGTGTGGAAAAAGTCATAGGTGTTTTGTGTCAGTTCGAAAGAAGAAAAGGCTCTGCCTTTCAGGGCCGCAGTCTGAGAGGCCATCTCAGTAATTGTGTACATTATTAATATACAACTGATAGGACTAAGAATGTACATCCAGGTCCTTGCACAGATAGAGGGCTGCCAAGAATAAATCAGATATGTAGATAAGGTAAGCAGGCAAAGATATTAAAGAGGAACGACACTGCGTCTGGTGCTACTGCTATCTTTCCATCGGTTCAGATCTGGAAATAGTTTCCGTAATGGCTGGAAGGACAGACTGCCAGCAGAAGGTTCAAAAAACATGAACTGTGAGAGTCTGAAGAAGACAGCAAGCCCTGGCATGTGGGCCAGCCACAGAGGAGAGGCAGGGACAAGCCGCTGGAAAGAGCACAGGAGGCTGGAACACAGAACACACGGAGCAGCACAAAGGCGCGGAACAAAGGCGAGGCGAGGACGGAGCGAGGACACGGGTCAGCTGCTGCAGAGAAAGGCTGAAGGATGCAGGAGGGGTTAGGGGGCAGGGAGAAGGGCTGGCCCTCCCACCAGGATGTAGTACTACTTTCAGAAACAGAGGGATGAGGGGTACAAATCAAAGGCTAAGCCAAATAAATAAGAGTCTATTTCCCTGGAGGGCCTGTGGGCTCGCCTAGGACGCAGCAGCCCTGGTGACTAATGCAGGGCAGCACGAGGAGCTCTGCTTCCTGTGCATTCCAAGCCTCCCGAGCCAGGCAGACATTGTGGTTGCTGCTAAAAGGCCCACATTTACCATAAATTACCTCGCAGGAACCACGGAGGCACCGCTATCTCTGTGCTCTTCAAAGCCCCAGAACAAAGTCGCGCGCGGTGTCAGTGGCATTGCTCGGATCTAACAGCTGGCACAAGATGACTTAGCACCACTGAAAATAACCCCGTGACAGGGCCCCAGCAAAGCTGCCAACCCCTGAAAATCTGTCATTTGTAAAACCCCCTCCCCTTGGGATTTGTACCTATGACAGAACTTCAAGTCTCGTCCTAATCTCCAGTTTGGCTGCAAACATGGGTGGGGTGGGAAAGGTGAATAAGCCCACGCCAGCTGAACACCTTCTGCAGTCTCTGAAATCACGCAGAGCTCTTTCACCACACCGCTGCTAGCTTGGCTTGTGTAATAAAACACGAGACTGTGAGCAGAAGGGCTTTCTCAGAATCCCTGAAAACACTCACAAGGAATAAGGGGAGTGGCGACCTCCATCCCCGGAGCTCACCGGAGCAGCGGTGCGCCTACACAGTGACCCAAGAATTCCACATGAAATGCATGTTTTGATAGCGCAGATACTTCAAATTCCCCATCATCTTGCCGGAGGACACTGCCAAGGACTTGGGACAGGCTTTCCTCTGGAGCCTGCTGGGTGCCTTTGGCTTTCCCAGATCGCATCCCTGCGCCGACTGCCCTCTGCGGCAAACGAGGATATAGCAGAGGGATCAGCCTTCCGAGGGCACAGGGCAAAGAGTTGCGAGTACCTGGACAGCAGGGAGCAGGATGCTGAGCTCTGTGGGGAGGCTGACGGGATCTCTTTCCCCAGGAGCCACAGACCTTGCTGTGCGGGGTGACACAAGCACCTCTTTAGCGCTATGACCTCAGTGGGAACTGCTCCTTCCTGCTGGAGAGGTTTCTGCTCAGGAGTGCATCCCAGGGGATCTCGCTCAGGACCCAGCTGTGTAAGATGCCAGACGTGCCCCAGCTAGTGCCAAGCATCCCCAGTAAAACAGGAGGCGGGGCCAAACTTGGCACTCATCAGCCTTTCACACAGTAAAGTCCCCAAGCTTCTCATGCCTGTCACAGCCTTTTCCTTTCTTCCTCTCCCCAAAGTGATCCTAACTAAAAGTGAGCCTTATTTTCCGACCACAGCACGTCCCCGAGCACTTCCTTTTCTCAAAACTGCCAGAACCCAAAGGGTGCAATTCGAGTCCAAAGGGACATTTTTCCCTTCCCGATGCCAACAAACACTGCTACTTCCCAGGGCTGCTCTGCTGCCTGCCTCCTGTTTTGGCACACTGCTTTCCCCCCATATTTCATGTCACACGCCCGTGCAACCTCAGCACGTGGCCCCAGAGCTCCACACCATTGTCCCAGCACATCCACCACACCTGGCCCCACAACACCCCTTTTCCCACCACCTGGATGCTCTGTCAGAGCTCCCGGGGGCTGCCAAGCTGCCCTGCCTGCTGCCAGCCTGGGGCAGGATGGGCAGTGCTTCCCGTGGCACCTGCCTGCAGTCCGGCACAAAGGCAGAGCCGCTGCCCCGGCCCGTGCATGCCCACCCCCGGGAATTAATAAGTTATTACGGCAAATTAAAATATTAAGTCAGCGATGTGCATGGCTGCGAGTTACAGGGCTGGAAAAGGAGTCCTAATTAAATCAATACAGTTATTAGTCCCTTGTCATCTCTGATTAATTATTAGCTTAATATGCTCCATCATTTTCGCTGTTAATGGAAAGAGCTGCAGTGCTACCAGGGGAAGCTGGGCAGTACACACCAGAAACCCCTGGAACTCCCAGCTCTGGATGGAACAAGGTCTTCCAGAGAAGAGGGGAAGGAACATTTCATTTTTGGGGGCACTGATCTGACACCACTGAAGTCTGTGACTGCTGAAAGGTTAAGGGGTAAAGACTTGACCCCTAAGGCTGGGCTTAGTCCCGGGCACTTGTCCCGGTGCCTCCAAGCTTTCCTCTGCAGTGACAGGACAACACCACGGTCCCTTCAGAAGCCAACGTGCCCCTCCCTTGCCCCAGAGCCCGCCCACAGAGCTCTGACCCTCACGCCATCCTCACCAGACGCACTCAGGGCACAGAGAAGGAGTGGGCACATAATAAGCTGGCAGGCATCAGCTGTGGTGCCCAGCTCCTCGGGGCACAGATGTAGCTCAGGACACCTGTCCTTTCATGCCACCGACAGGGCCAAAAATAATGTGCTGAGGTCACTCTTTTCCTTGGTAGTGATAAGTGAAACAGGGCTTTGGATGTAGGCAACAGATAGTATTTACCCAGAGCTTAGGGGAGCACAGTTTCCCTTCTGCTTCCCTGTCTTCCATCATCCTCTCACTGCCCCCAGCTTTTTCCTAACTCCTTGTAACGAGCAGGTTTCCTTTGCTGTCTGCAGGAGGACTTTTTGAGTGTAAGAACGTCAAGGATGGGTCTCCACATGTCTCTCCAGCAATTTGTACCACAAATGCTGCTATGTCCTTAGACGCGAGTTTTGTTTTACACACAGCTTTTACAAACAAGCTCTTTTGGCCAGGTTATCAACAGAAATACAAACACACGCTGCCGAGAACAAAACTGCTCCTTGAACTCATCAATGAAGCTGTTCATGCCGCTAAGGGGTGATTCAGTAAATTAAATAATGTCACTGTAAAAGACTGTGCTTCTCGAAGATAAAAAGCCACTCAAACGATTTCTCAGGACTCTCACCACCCTATCGCTGCGATTACCCCGTGATAAATTGCCACCTGCCCCATGAGTAATGGTAGTTCCCAGTGCCGTTTTATCACTTAGTCCTCTTACTGATATCTCGCTTAATGTACTGCCACAACACTTCGGCTTCCCATGCTCTCTCTACTTGCCTTCCACTGCAGTTGAGCAAAGTTTGAGCTCCTCATTTCCAGAAAGAAGTTGAGGTGGGACAACCAGTGCCATGCAGAAACCCCTGCTCCTTATATACAAAGCCCACCTGTTTTGTGTCAGACATTACAGAAAAAGTTTAACTTCTGAGCCTTCTGATCAGCCTAGATTTGATGAATAAACAGCATTTCTTCCAGAAATGGGCTGAACTCCAGTGAAATATTTGACCATTTAATGAGTAGGCTCTAGGATAACGGTTTTCGTGGGAATCCAAAAAGAGGGAGTAAAGAAAAGGGCTCCCCGCGCTATTCTTAGCTGCAAACAGCTAGATTTGGAATTTTGATTGTAAAGCATGGAATTTATAAATGGTGCCATGCTAAATTTACTTCATTTGTATACAATTCAGCCGGATAATCAGAAGTGTTCCAGTATGTTCCTGGTTAGCATCTCGGTTCTGGTTTTATTGTCTCCAAACGGGTAGAAAAAAATGCGTTCAGTAAATAGTACTTGCGAAATTTGTGCCCCAGTGCGTGCCCACGAAGGTTTTCTATGCACAGATTTTATATAAACGCACACGTGGGTGCACATGCATGCACACAGACACCGAGCTGTGATTTATTTCCAGAGGGAAGCCAAGGAAATTCCCACCCCCTACCATTTAAACGATCTGCTCTTTGGCTCCAAACATTCTGCAACTTCTCAGCCAAGGAATGTATTGTCCCCTTCCACCATGTATAATTTATTTTGCTGCACACATTAGTTAATGATACCGAGATACACGATTTAGTCAGTTCTGTAAAAACATTACTGACAACCTCAGACAGATCCATTTCACTTAGTAAGTTTTTTTTTTTTAGCTCGTCTTCCGCAGCACAGCGTGAATTAACAGCAATCATCAACTCAAGGATTTGCCACATATACTTCGCACTCCGGCAATTTTTCATAATTAGATTGGCTTCCCGCGGTTAGACGAGCTTTTAATTACGATATTAATATAGGTTAAAAGGACTTTACACTGCTTTACG
>VYXC01005426.1:681560-693716 GCA_013397175.1 Platysteira castanea
GACTCACAGGCAAAAAAAAAAAAGGATATATTGTATAGAATCAGGTTCCAGAGAGCCCTAAAACCACAGGCAATGCGGGAGAGATAAACAGGCAGTGATAAGTCACAATATAAAAACTAAGGCATGCCCAGAGGAATTAGCAGGTGGCAAGATTAAATAAACAGGATGAGTGGTTTTGCCATGCAATGCACTGAAACCATAGGATTATTAAGTAAACTGCTACACAACAGTAAATAGAACAAAACTATACACAGAATACAGAACGTTGTTACACTGTCAGGAGATACAAGTCAGGCCCAGAAGATTGGTATTTTTTTTTAAAGGGATGAGAAATATTTACAAAAAACAGCTCCAATGGTGTCTACTGTACAAAGCAGTCTGGCTGTNCGTGCCCTGGGGAGCTGCCTGTGTGCGGCACCAGCCCCACCACCCCAAATGGCAAACCAACCAAGCACCCACCCCTCCGCCCTGGAGTTGCCTCTGGACTGTTTTTCTGAAGTCTTTGACACTTTTGAGGGGCGCTCAGTGAAGGCAGGGATCCACTGCAGCTCTGCTCTCAGCTGGGGCACCCAGAGATAAGAGCCCATATCCCTGGCAGGCACCCGGAACAGCGTGAACACAATCACATGATGGTGAAACAAGCCCTGGCCCTGGCTGTGACAGCAGCACAGCCCCTGCTCCTCACCTTCACCGCCACACACAGCACACTCCCTGCCTATCCTGGACTCACAGGCAAAAAAAAAAAAAAGNAAAAGGATATATTGTATAGAATCAGGTTCCAGAGAGCCCTAAAACCACAGGCAATGCGGGAGAGATAAACAGGCAGTGATAAGTCACAATATAAAAACTAAGGCATGCCCAGAGGAATTAGCAGGTGGCAAGATTAAATAAACAGGATGAGTGGTTTTGCCATGCAATGCACTGAAACCATAGGATTATTAAGTAAACTGCTACACAACAGTAAATAGAACAAAACTATACACAGAATACAGAACGTTGTTACACTGTCAGGAGATACAAGTCAGGCCCAGAAGATTGGTATTTTTTTTTAAAGGGATGAGAAATATTTACGAAAAACAGCTCCAATGGTGTCTACTGTACAAAGCAGTCTGGCTGTAATTTTCAGCTTAGCAGGCCCTCAAAGCTCTGGTGGCTGGAGAGGCATTTGTGGGGAAGGATGTTCTGTTTCTAATCCCCTTTCCTTGCTGCTTACCCCTGACAGACAGTGGGTCCTGGGCGAGGTGGGCCTCAGAGCACGGCAAGTTCTTTCGGCTCTGTAGCACTTTGCATTTACGTAGAGCTCGTGTACCTAAAGCACAGGCGATTTTATTTGTTTCAAACTCATTTAGGTCAAGCATAGTCGCTTTTGTGCATGCTTTTATTAAATGTTACTCCTGTGAGCAGTCTGCTCCTTTTTTTTCTAATTCTTTTTTAAAAATTATTTTTTAATTCTTTTTTTTTTTNAGCTCAGTGAGAAAAAATGTTACTTGTAAACTGTCATGCCCAGGAGGAGCAGGACTATTCCCTTCCTCAGTTCCCCGTGAAATACTTCCAGCAGCTGCTGGATTCCCCACGAGTATGGGGAACACCCCGGCTTTCCCCACCAGCGCTGCCGAGGTTTCCGAGCGTCATTTCACAGAAGGAGCTACAGGCACCTCCCACTTCTTCCCTGTGCCCCTTCCAGCCGAAAGGAGCACCACCCCGGAGCCCCAGGATTCGCAGAGAATTCGGGAGATGCTGAGAGCACCGCTGGCGGAGCGGCGGGGAGAGGTGTGGCTCGGAGCGGGTGAGTCACGGCGGGTNCGCGCTGCTGGGGCAAGGAAAGTTTGACAGCCGCGGCACCGGCCCGAGGGGCGGGGAGGGAAACCGAGCCCGCTCCCAGTCTTTAAAACAACAAAAAAATTCCTCTGCTGTTGGATCCAGTCACCCTCTCCATCCCAAAGCTGCTGATCTGAGTTTCCTTCTGGTGAGACCGCCACCATCCATCTCCAGCTCCTGTGGGATTCTGGTGCTGTGCTTAAAATGATCCGTGCATCTAGAAAAGCGTTCCCTAATCCCAAGCACTTCTTGCCACAGGGCAAGGCAGCTGGTCCGTGGCCATTTCCATCAGACACAGCAGTGTGTGCTCCCTGCTCTTTGATCTGTGTGTCTAACACCAGCATCTGTTGATTACCTCCTTGAACTGAGCCTTCAGGCAACCAGGAGAGGAAAAATCGGAATGGTTCTCCATGGTTTGCTTCATTTTTCTTTTCTTTTCTATTTTTTCTGGGTTATACAGTCCAAAGCAAGAAAAAGCCCACAGCATTTCCATCTTCCAGCATGCTACAGCCTGCATCTGTGTCTTTGCAATTGTCTTTAACCAATGAAAGTAAAAAAAAATTATACAAAATTACCTGTAGAGCTTTAGCCGCTTGAATCACAAAGAGGAAGAAAGGGTGAAGCATCTACTTGTGACTTCACTCACCACTCTGCATTTATAGGAGGCAGCATCTCCCTCAATACACACTTAGTCCAGCTGTTTACTGCGACTTCATTCTGAACCTGCAGTGGTTTCACCATTTATAATTGAGGGAGCAAAGCCTTTTATTACAAAATACAAAGCGGCACTGACAGAGAGTCAGGTTAATGCTTTAAGTGGCTTGGATACTGGAAGGCTGCAGCCCCACGTGCTACAGTCACTGTACAGCAGATTCAGCATCCTGCACACACTGGCAGCCCAACGAGAGAGAAGGGTTTAACACTTTGTTGACTGTGATGGGAGTTTTGCCATCAGCAGCGATGGTTTTCACATGCCAGGACCTAAATATTTCATATCCTCCCGATGCCTGAGGTGGCCACCTAAAAAACAGAGACTAGGCAGGAATAAGGGAATAAAGGTAGGTACTGATTTGAAGGGCCTTCAAAGGTGCACCCTGGCCAGGCCAAAGGCAACACTCAAGGTGGACCCCGAGTCACGAGTTCTTCACACTTTTATAAGTTTGGTTCATTTGCAGATCAGGGTTAATTCTCCAATTGAAGCTTCAGGTAATGAGGTAATTCAGAAATCTGAAACTTCAGAGTTACACACCAGGCAGTGCAGAATCTGAAAAATATTAAAGTTAAAACCTAAGGCATCACTCCTTCATTATCAGCAGATATCCACTAAAGCAGCTCAAGATTGGGTATCCACTGGAGATTAGACTCTGTAAAGCTCACAGTTTTGACAGCACTTGCCAAAGGGGATGCTGCTTGTTCCAGCCCATCCACGAGGCCATCTGCTCACCAGGATAGCAGGGATCACACCCAGAGACCCAACCCATGCAGTTTTGCTCCTCTTCCATCCCACCTCCTAAGCAGCCAGGAGGACCTCCCTTTCCTGAAAACACAAAAAGTAGCAAATTTGTGCTTCTCTAAATGAGCGCTGACCTGAAGCTGCAACAGCACCAGGTCGTGGCACAACAGCAAAGAACCTGTTGCACTAATATTTGGATAATATTGCACTCATACATCTGTTTTTTCTGATTTGGATTACTGCAGTGCAGCTCTCAGTGGTCTACATACAGAAATTACCTACAGATATTGTAGGGCCTTTCCATGAGACATTACTGATGAAATTACACATAAGACTGTCACTGAGTTGCAGGTTTAAATTCTGTACTTTTATATATTCAGTTGGAGCTGGTGGTTACGGCTTTTGGTGTGTTTGGTTGTTTGGGGCTTTTTTAAAATATCCACGGGTTATCTCCAAGGTGTTTGTGGTTTAAACACATGAATCATGAATTGAGTTGGCATCTCTGTGAAGACTGCCTGGAAACAAGAGGACAATGAGCTGAGAATCCAGTCCAGGGCTGAGTCAGAGGCAGGTTCAGAGAGCTTCGCCAACATTTTCCAAAGCACAGATACCTATGGGCTGCATGAGAAACCGTGAGAGTGGCCAGCTGGTTAAAGGAACAGCTCCCACTGCTCACTTTTTCGGCCTCAGACCTCTGTGTTCCTGCAGGACAGGTATTGAAAGGAAGAAACAGAGACAAAATTGAAGAAGGATGTTTTCAACACGCAGTCACCCCTCTGAGATGGATCTTAGCACGACAGAGCATCACCTGCAGCAGCTGAGTCCTGGTGAGGTAATCAGATGTGGCTGTGTCCCCACGTGCACGTGTTCGGATATCACATGGATCCAAGAAAGAATATGGACCTTTTTATATTGTGCTTTGAATCCACATAAATAAAATAATGCAGCAGCGATTGTTTCCTGGTGAGGCTGAGCACCACACACCTTCCTGCATGGTATCTGTAAATGTAAGTAGCCTGTCTGTAGCCAGATGGGTAGTCAGGATTAACAAAGCCAGGCCATTTGTCACTGTACACAAACATGCCATAAAAGCAGCACACACCAGTGTTTGAAAAGCAAGCAGCCAGCACTGGGTCCTGTGTGATCCCACAGCCCAGGTCTCTGCTTCCCTCCAGGAAAAAGCAGGGTGGGAAGGCGGGCAAAGCCAGAGGGGATGACAAAACCGAGGTGCTGCAAAAGCCTGGAGCTGTGGGCTGGGTTTAATGATGAGAGGGGAAGGCTGGACTGGACGGGTTAAAAAAATGTGACAAAAAAAGTTTGTAAAGTCCTTGTGTCTTACTCAGCATGGCTGATCCAAAGTCGAACTCCTCTGACGAGCTGCTGCCTCCTGTCAGGGCAGCTGTGACACCCAGGCTGTTCCTTCAGCTCTAACGCCACCTTCTCCATCGAATCTTAATAAATCTTTTTAATTGTGCCGCTCAGGAGTTAATCTGTCATGGGAGAATTTTTTTGTGGCTCCCCTCCAGACTATCAAATCTGTCTGCAAGAAGAGAAGAAAGGGTGTTCCGCTGCTATTCTTGTCAGGACTGAGATCCAAGAGGTACCGCAGGAAGGGGTTTTCTTCTTCAGAGGTGAGCTGGAATCACAGCAGCCTCTTGCTGGCCACAGGTGAAAACTGAATTTGAGTGGGTTCAGGAAGTTCTGTGTGTATCACTTACGTAGGTCAAGGTGGGAAATAGACACATCCACCCAAATTTCTGGTGATTCTGGCGATTTCTTTTCAAAAGCAGCTCCCTTTCAAAACACGGGGCTTTCAGCACATGTAATGTTTCTTTGGCCTATTTCATCAGCTATTCCAATGATAAAAACAAAGTTCTTTTGTGTATATAATTTATACATGTATACAGAATTCTTTTGTCTTAACGGCAGGTTGAATTCCCATGGGAAGCTGCCAGCTCATACCCTGAGGATGAGGATAGCAGCAGCTGTGGGGTGAGGTACTTGGCACAAGGTCTGACACAGTAGGAGGAATTCCAGTGGCTCATTGTCTCCTTCTTCCCATGCACAGCCTGCACACCCAACAACTCACACACCTTAAAACACTGGCACCCGAAAACAAGCCCACAGATAGCTTTCACCATCAGATCATAAACAGCATTGTTTAATTATTGATTATGGACAATAAACCTGAACAGGATAAAGAGAAGAAATCTCAGTGTTCTTTCTGAATATTTTAAAAATACTTTTTAAAATGCACTTACTACAAACGTACAAGTACCTTTAATTTATCAGTGAGTTTGGGAACACCTGGACACATGTAAAAACAATCCTGAAAAATTACAAGCTAAAACTCCGTTTTCAACTCTGAAAAAAGGCTTTTAAAGCATCTTTTTTTCCCTATGTCCAAATTTTCACACCTTTCTCAGACAGAGTTATTTAAATGCTTCTCCATGAACCTTGTGTCTTAGAAGACACACAGATGCAATTGATCGTTATCACGTTCTTTCAAACACGAGGGGGCACCAAAAAGCCAGAGGAGCAAGATAAAAACGGTTCCCATACAATAAATCAGAAAAAAAAAAACCTGTTACAGCTCGTGATAGCCTTGTCAAGTCAGACGTATTTTGGAGGGGGAAAAAAGGAAAGCAGTGCAATGTTTTATATTTCCTTCATCTGAAAGGACTGAGAAAGTAATCCCTGCCGTGTGCATCTTCTGCTGCTTCATTTCTTTTTCTAGGTAGGATTCTTATTGTTTCCCATCACAGATGGTTCTCGAGGAAGGTGGAACCCTGTGTCCATGGTTTTGTAAAGGAGGAATCCAACTTTGAGGCTAAAAGATGCCAAATACCCCCAGAAAATGCAAAGTTGAGACGAAGGACCGTTAGATTTTTTAATTCTCTTTTTGCTGTGGAAACATCAGTTATGCTTGCGTTACCCAAATTTCCAGCCCTTTGTCAATCAATTCGTGTTCCTGCATTAAAGCTGGCTAGAAAGGGAGTTCCCATACATAAATTGAGGTGTGGTGGGTCTCAGTGTTGCCTGACCCATCTGTTGTTGCAGTACAGGTGCGTGTGCCCCCAAACACACAAAACGAGGGAATCCAAAGGAATGCCACGTTTTAGCGCAAGGAAGGAAAGCAAGGCTCCTCTGGGACTTCGGCGAATGGCTTTGGCAGAGTGTTTTCCTTTCTAACTTTCCTCAACTTTTCCTTTTTTTCCTCCTCTTCGACTTCAGGTGTTGGAGGTTTCCTCCCAAGGAGTTTCCGGCTTTCTTAGGTGCACTCTCATTCTTCCTGGATTTTTTTATGTCCTTCTAGCTCTCCAGGCAGTTACCCATCTAGCCCTTCCCTCTTCCCAGCCTGAACGAACATCGGTAGAACGAGATTTCAGAGGAATTAACACTTTCCAGGTCAATGTGAGGTCTCAAGGGAGACGCCCCTAACTGAGAGCTCGTTTAGGTGGATTCCTTAAATCAGCAGGTAACAATCACAAGGAGGAAATACTTATTTTTTGCAAATGTTAAACTGTTTTAACTCAATTAAAATCCCAGGTGAGCCGTGCATGGCATTAAAATGCCTTTGCTATGTAGTCAGACCATACACAGGTGAATTATTCCATCCATGAGATGATGGTGCAGGTATGAAGGTTTCAAGATTCTGTTATTCTGCTTGGGAAAATGGTTCTACAGTGACACAGATCTCATGGTTAAGATTTTCCTGATAACTGTGTTTGGGCCTGCAGAGAGCTGCTTCTCCCATTCCCTGAATTCATCTAGGTTATGAACTCCCTGTTCACTGCTGTGTTTGTTACCTGTTTAATGTAGGTAAAACTGTTTAGAAATGGTTTCCAAATGAGAAAACTCTTTGGGCTTTGAAAAAAAAAATTAAAAAAAAAAAAAAAAATATGTGATGTGTTCTTTAAATTCGTCACAAACTCAGAAGGATCCCATGACTCAAAAATGGATTTGTGGATAAAACACAGAAGAAGTGTTGCAATGAAGGGAGTCACGTTTGCCACATCCTTTTCACGCCACTACCTTTCTTGTGAATATGAGTCAGCAAACTTGTGCTTTACTCTCATGTGTAAAAGTTTACCTTGTGCATTACTGACAACAGACCCAGGTGTGAGGAAAAAAACCCCATCACTTCTCAAAACTGAGACCAAAGCCTGGCTTTTCCAGCCTTGACATCAGGGCTTCCACTGCAGTCACCAACCCTTGAAATCAGGGGAGTTTCTGACTTAATGAAGTTTGTAGGTGTGTGAGGGGCTTTTTATTCAATCACTTGACCTTAAATCCGTGTTGGGATGAAGGAGGGGTGAGGAGCAGGTTACTTTAGGAGCGTCCAACCATTGTCTAATCCAAAATTTTGTCTCTTCTTACTTAATTCCAAAAATCCTAGAGGTTCTGCTTGTGTCATGCCCCAGTTCTCCAAGTGTGTTTGTGATGCAGGAATTTCTGTGTGAGTGCATTGGTTGCAGGACCAATTCCTGCACGTGCAGGAGCTGGATTTTTGCTCATGCTGAGCTGCACAATGTCCCTTGAAGCAGAGCTGCTCCTGTCTGACACCACTGGGACACTCAACCACCAGCTCCCTCGCTAAAACTGGGCATCGTCACCTGATGCTTTCCTTCAGGTCTTCCGTGTGCTTTGCTTGCTTTTTGGGAGTTATTATTCCTGCAGCTCTGTTCGGGTTTGGCTCCTCTTTCCCCCTCGCACAAACACATTTTATTCTTTTCTGCCTTCCTTTCGTTTGCCACCGTCCCCTCTCCCAGCTACAGCTCTTTGCCCGATCGTGCTGGGATGCCCCTGATGGGTGCCTGGCATGAACCATGGCTGCAGCACCCCTCCCTGCAGTGTGTCCCAGCAAGGCACAGCACCAGGGAAGCTCCCCAAGGACACCCGGGCAGCCTCGGTCACTGCGAAAGCCGTCCTGGGATTTTTAACCTTCACACCAAACGTCTGTTTCTTGTCCACCCGCCATGCTTCACACATCTCCCTCCGACGTAGGAATCAACTCCCTGGGGATTTGGAATCGTTGATTTTAGGGAACAAGGTAGTCTCTACTTGATAATGAAATTGGACAGAGATTATGGCTCCACATGAGCAAGTTTGGGCACCAACATTGGCTCAATCCATTCCTCTTCCTCTACATGCTGGGCCTTTTATTGCTGTACTCACTCCTTCCTCCAAACTGTGGTTCTGTGAGAAACAACCCAGGCAACTTATCTGAATGAGGAAAAAAACAAAAAGAAGATTTGGGGGTTTTTTTCAGTTGCACCAGTTTCTTAAACAATCTCTCAGTGACAACACACATGATGGTGATGGCCCAGAGCAGGAGGCAGCTCAGAAGAGTCACTTATAAAATCCTAAATAACCAGGCTGCTGGATGTGGCACTACAGCCTGAACTGCAATCAGTCACAGAAAAGTTAAAACATGGCCTTTTGTGAATACTGAAACTTCTAACATCACGAATGTCAGGTCTGATAAAATTTCCTTTCAGGCAGCAATGAAAACTTCCTGAACTTTATTTCGTTCACTCTGTCAAATATGGCATATAGTGTTTCAATCAACCTGAAATAAAGAGTTCTTTCCAAAGCACAGAACTTTCCTGCGAGACAGGAAATTCTCTTACTAACCAATCAAGTAGAAATAAAGTCAAATGATGAATACAACCTGGCTTTCTTGCTGTAACATTTAAATTTCCACCCAAGACAGTCAAAAAAATAGGAAGAAATTGTACCTTAACCTTTCCAAACTGCAAAACCCAGGCTCAAAAGTAAGGCTTTTGAGCTATGGTGATGTTTCTTTTCTGGAGTTCTGTTTCTTTCAGGAGTGCTGCAGATTTCCCCTTCATTGTGCAGTACTCAATTTGCATCGAGGAGGAAAAGGAACTTTGATCTGCAAAGCTGAATTTTACCCATCAGCTCTGGAGCTGTCCTTTTAATGGAATTAGTGTTTCCTGAATGCCTTTGATGCATGCAAAACCCAGAAGCAGCTAGAAACCTCGGGCATGCTGGATAATAAAATACACCAGGGAATCAGGAAAGTGTGACTGACCTGAGCGGAGGGGTGCACAGAGCTCACGAAACTCGTACCCATCCTTACATCCATCCCTTCTCCCCACTTCCTCCCACCCGGCACCAGCACACCAAAGACCATTTCCAGAGACAGAGGAAAGAGCTGCCTCCTCCCCAGGTGGCTCTGCTTCAGTGGCACACCGTGCTAGGAACAAAGCAAAGCACAGATAAACGTGCCCTGGCTCTGGAAAAAGGGAGGTGTCAGCGGTGGTTTCAGCACCCTGGGAGTGCGTGGGTGTGCTGTATTGAACATCAGACACTCAGCTGATGAGGAAAAACCTGGCTGAACTGCACCAGCATCACCCTGAGCCTTGCAAAAGCTGGAAAAAATTGTAATAGCTCTTCTGATTTTTGTCAGAGTGTGTTTTCCTGTTTTTTGCTAAGCCTTCTGTTTTAACCTTGGAGTCAGAGAATTTTCACGCAGTTTCATGTGAACTATAGCCAATGTTAACGTAATGGTATTTTCTGGTTTTCATTCCTTTTGGGATAAAAGAAAGTTTGATGAGCATCCTTTTTCTCCAGTGGGATTGAGGAGGAAGTGGCATGTCCTCCAATCCCTGGTGGAATTGAGAATCCTATAAAGTATCAGAAATGTAAGTAAAGTCTCTCTTTTCCCTCCTTTCTGCTGAACCTGGCAGGTGTGAGAGTTTCCTTTATTGTGTCCTTACTGGCACAAGGGTGGAGGAAGACATTCCTTCCTCCTGACTGCACTCTGTCACCCTCATTCCTGGGGAGTGAGCACCCACGGACCCAAAGTTTCGGTTCAGAACATAACACAGGCTAGAAGCAGGGAATAAAACCCTGGGGATGTATTTTGTCTGCTCTGGCCTGGGTCTGGTGCCAAGGAAGCCTGCAGCAGGATGAAGGGGTAATCAGCACGGGGTGGGAATGGCATCCCCACCAGGAGAGCCCAAGGGAGCTCTGTTCGACAGCTACTGGGCTTGCAGGGTGATAAAAAGGTAGGAAAGAGAGATGGGTGATGAGAACTTGGTGGTTTGACTCGGTCTCCTTTCACTGGGGTGATCAAAAGCAACTCTGGCTGAGTCAAAAGCTTTAATGGTCAGTGGGGATAGTAACAAATGATTAAAAATCTTCAGGATGCTGTCAGACAATCTAATGTTTAAGCTTTGATAAGAGGCTAGAGCAGCAGTTTAAGAGCTGCCTAGTGCAGGGCTTAAGTATTTATACATATTTTATTAGCGTTCATTTTATAATTACCAACATGTTATTGTGCCAGATGTGTGTTTATAAATACCACCAGGCTCACTGCAGCACCAGCTTCACCTGTGTGATGAATATTGACACGTTTGTCTTACAAAATGATCTCTTTTGCTTTGGAGTCTTTAATTAGTTCCGCTTTCTGTCATTCCTCGGAATTGATTTTTGCATGTTTACTCTTTGGGAACTGTGTGTACAATCCTTGCATAGCTGCCAGAACTTGGGTGATATGTTGTTCATCTCTGGAGCTTTGTTAAAGTGTTTTGAAAAGGGAAGAACTGAGGTTTCTATAAATCTGCCAGAGAGTTGTAGCCAGTTTTGTTGTTTTTTTTTTTTTTTTTTTAGATTCTTTTAAGAAGTTGAAGAAACTTGGAAATGGGCTGGAAAAGTTTAAAAGTGTTTTCTTTAACAGTTTGAAACATCGTATTTCATGTTGCTATTATAAACAGTGAGATGCCCTGTTCCCTTATTTGGTGAAAAAGGCAGACAAGCTATATGCACTGGGTATTCTGCCTTTAGGGCCTTTTTTTACAGCAATTATTAATTACAGTGCATGCTAGCTGGCATCCCAGATTGGTGCTACTGAGCTGAGAAGCCAAATATTGAAAGTTTCTGTTTGAAGGTTCGGTTCATAACCCCTCTGTTTGGATTAAGAGCAGAATGTTTGTGTGAATTTTTTTGTAAAAAAAGTTGAGCTTCCAGTGTTTAATGGAAGTGGTATTATAACACAGGCCATGTCTCCAAAGTCCTCCCAGAGTGAACAGCAAAACAGTTTTAAATGCAAACATATGTTTCATAAACTTTGGTTTATTTAACCTTTTTCTTTTTTTTTTTTTTTTAATGGGGAGATGGATTTTACAGCTGACAGAGTCGAAATTAGGCAGCGTTATTTTCGACAAGCATTCCGTCCTGAGGGGGTTTTTTTAAGCTTCACAACAAAGATTTCTATTTATCTCTGATTACGCAATATTCAGTGGCTGGAAGTCGAGTCTGTGTTGGAATTCTCACATTGCTCTGCACCCCGTCTTCCAGGTTGGTTATCTGCTGCAATCTTAGCCCAAATTTAGCATTTAAAACCTTTTGATGCCTTCTCCAGCTACCTAGAAACAGAGACTAGACAGGAGTAAGGGAATAAAGGCAGGGATTTATTGGAAAGGCCTCCAAAGGTGCACCCTGGGGAGCCAGAGGCTGCTTCCAAAATGGACCCCNAAAACCTAACTGAAGAAATGTAGAAGTTAAAACCTAAATGTAGAAGTTAAAACCATCGCTTTGTGCTGGCCCACAGAGCTCAGACGTGGGTCACCACCTCGCCTCCCCACGCACCGATGGCATTTATTTGGGAGGAAGGAGTTGATCTCACACCACACGTGCCACTGCTTGCCCGTGAGTTGGGGGGCAAGTCTGCTCCCAAGAGGTGCTAAATTGCCAGAAAAAAGTAGGAATGCTTGTCCTAAATGTTTTAGGACATCACAGGGGATCACAGAAAAAAAAAAGCTGTGAAAGATTGAGGAGAGATAATTTCCCCGATTAGACTCTGCCCATCCAAGTTCTGCTCAAAGCAGTGTGTGCTGTGCTGGAGCAGAGTTGCA
>VYXC01005426.1:693826-719530 GCA_013397175.1 Platysteira castanea
GGACCCCAAGATGGACCCTGAGTCACGAGTTCTTCACACTGTTATAGGTTTGGTCCATTTGCATATCAGCATAAATTTGCCAATTAAAACTTTAGCTGTCTTCAATTTCTGCACCTCTCTCATGGTCCTAGTTTACATCTTTAGGCCTAGGACAGCCCGAGTGTCCTTGAACAGCAAGCTCAGAGAGGCTTTGTTGTGTCTGTCTGGCCTAAGAGAGCAGCTCACGAGCTACAAGAAACTTCAGAGTTACCCACTAGGCAGTACAGGATCTGAAAAATGTAGAAGTTAAAACCTAACTGAAGAAATGTAGAAGTTAAAACCTAAATGTAGAAGTTAAAACCATCGCTTTGTGCTGGCCCACAGAGCTCAGACGTGGGTCACCACCTCGCCTCCCCACGCACCGATGGCATTTATTTGGGAGGAAGGAGTTGATCTCACACCACACGTGCCACTGCTTGCCCGTGAGTTGGGGGGCAAGTCTGCTCCCAAGAGGTGCTAAATTGCCAGAAAAAAGTAGGAATGCTTGTCCTAAATGTTTTAGGACATCACAGGGGATCACAGAAAAAAAAAAGCTGTGAAAGATTGAGGAGAGATAATTTCCCCGATTAGACTCTGCCCATCCAAGTTCTGCTCAAAGCAGTGTGTGCTGTGCTGGAGCAGAGTTGCACGAAATAAGTTGGGGGAGGGCTCTACCTGTGTAAATTCACTATAAAAGGAGAAAGTTCACCATCTCCAGATTCCTGCACGAAGGCACTGGAATTTACTCCCTTTTTATCCCTCACAGATGATCCGAGATCACCCCAAACAGAGACATTCTGGCATGCTCTGACCAAGTGAAAGGCTGTCTCTTCCCTTAAAACTCACTGCTCTGGGTGTTTTTGGGGGGTGTGGGATCAAATCTGCTGAGAGACTTTTAATGCCAGACATTACGTGGCTCTGTAAGTGCCTGACACTGCCAGGCAAGTAACTTGACATGGTTACAAAAAAACCTCAACGACTAAAAATTAAACAGAAATCCACTTTAACTTTTTAAATTAAGAATTGAGCATTGTTTTCCAAGTTCACCTACAGTAGAAAGGAGAATTCAATGATTTTAACTTGTTTTAGTGGTTCTTTACTACTCACAGGCATGACAAAACACCTCTGTAACATAAGCATTCAGACTGCCTGTCGATTGGAATAAATTTGAAATCTAAACTCTGAGCACCTAACCCAGCCTGTATCACTCTGGAGGGAATTAAGCTTCATAGTTTAAAAAAGGCCCCTGATTTTTCTATCTGTCAGTCTTTTCCAGTCAGTACTTTTCCAGTAGATGGTACTGAATGCAGCTAAAGAGTCCGGTGGGGGATTTAACACCTGGAGCCACCAAATTCTCACCCTTGGGTGAAAACTGGAAGACTTATGAGTCCAGTGGAGAACAAAATACAGCAAAATATTAGGTTGTGCTTCTGTTTGGAACGTCTGGAGAAGTGTCAGTGTGTGGAATCACTCCATCCAGGAGAGGCAGATTTTACCCTTCGTCGTCCCTGCCAAATGGGAACAACCAATAAAGTGAAAATATTGATCTAAAATCTCTCCAAACGCTGCACATAATCAGCAGGATGGTCAATTACATGAGTACACCTCACAGTAATAGAGTTCCAGGGATTAATGAGATTGAGAAATGTCACTGGGGACACTGGGCAAACTGGCGAGTCTGCTCTTTCTCGTGAAGCTGTGCCATCAGAAATGAATCCAGGCTCATTCTTAGGTCTCAGACTGGGACTGCAAAGTCTGCAGGGGAAGGGTAAAGAACAACCCCTCTAACAAGCAGCTCAGTGCCACGTGAGACAGTACAGCCACGGCCGAGATAAATCACAACTGAAATTTTGTGGAGTGAATAAAATCTTCTAGACACTAATCCGAGGCACCCCAAAACTCACAACACGCATTCAGAATTACATGCCAAATCTGGTTTACAAGGTTTATTCAGCACCTGTCTCTAAGTCTTGCCATGCCAAATCCAAACCTTATGAACTAGAAATGTAGTTAGGTTGAGCAGATGGGTCTTTTCTTTGCTCCTCTTAATTTGGGTTATATACTTCCAGCAAGATGGTCCTAATTATTTTTATGTGGACCAAAGCTGTTCCAGAATTAGCAGAGAAGGGAATAACTGAATGGAAAGAAAACGTGATCAAGCGAGTAGAGCTGATGAGGGCAGTTCCGAATTAGTTTTGTCAGCAGCATTTCTGGCTTCTGAGAATCTGAAGGGTCTCGTTTCTGAGACGTCCAGCCAGCAGTGGGGGAGTTGCCAAAAATAAAAGACAACTTAAGAATAAATATAAATCCCATCTAGCTTGGACAAACTCGTCATAGGGTAAGAGTTTCCCACAGGATGGAGCACAGTCAGGGAATGGTCCTTCTAAGGACGTTTCCGTTCCGGAGGAATCCCCCCTGCAAAACTCCAACGTGTTGTCACAGAGCCACTGTCTCCAGCTGCCAGGAAGAGTCCGATGAGAAAATGACTGCCCTGACATTTCCTTCTGAGGTCTCTTCTTTCTCATTTTCCAACTGGAGAGCCTCTGCCTGGGAGTGTGAGTCAGTGGCGAGAGCAGGATTCATCGTGGGGCAGACTCTGAGGTAGAAACACAGCTTTTCCATGGATTTCTACACCCCACTTATATACTGCTTTATTCGAGTGCCCTTCAGCAGTGCTGAACACCAGGGCTGACATCTGCCATGTGCCTGCTCCCTCATCTCCTTGCCAGTGGGAGAAGTGGGAACAGAGGAGTGTGTTTTGTAACACACACTCCCCCCACAACATGTGCATAAAGGTACCCAGAGCTCTGCATGCAAGTTAGAGAGAGATCAACATCCCAGACATGCTCCCCAAACTTTGTCTGGAGGGCTGTGGCATTTAGGATGGTCCCCAGCTGCTTGGGAAATCAGCAGGAGATGGGGAGACATGAAAGGAGGTGAATTTTACCCTGAGTGGAGAGCTCCACAGCACCGGGGAGGACCCTGCATCACCCTGGCCAAAGATGTTTCTTATGTTATTAGCAGCACCTGATAATTAGGAGTTGCTCTTGAAAGCCCAGGAACATTTCTAAAGTCAAGGCAAGCTGCAGACTGGACTGGCCGATTGTAAGGCCTTTAACCAAGGGCATTGAAATGTAAGTTTTTATGACTTCTGTCACATAGCATGAGCTGTGCTTTGAAAACACCCAGGTTCCAGAAAACCGTGCATATGAAGGCATTGCTTTACAGTATCAACAGGCTGAATTAAAGCAACCAAATTCGTAGGAAGTGGTTGCAGAATATGGTCAGTATTCAGAATGAAACTGTAAGAAACCCGGCTCTTTTTGTAGGCAGGCTACCCAAGATTCTTATGCTCTCCTCAGAGTGCTGGTCCATGGGAGTTTCCATGTCTTGATTCTCCAAGGAATCCCAAAAGCACAGCAAAAGCTGCAAGAAAAAACCCAGACAGCAGGGTAGTAGCACTCAGAGGACCTAATTCCTGGTATTCACGTAATGTATGACCTTTCCTATCTCTCCGTGCCTGTATCTTTCTCTATTCTTGGTCTGCTTGGATTGAACCTTCTCGGAAACACCAACCGTGTTTGGACATCATCACTGCCATCTTTCAATAAAACTATCCTTGATTCCGAAAAATGAGTTGGGGTCTGGGTGGGTGCTTTGGGCAAGGACTGAGGAAAGTGGAGTTCACACCTCAGGTGCAGCACGGAGCTCCTGCATGAACTTAAGCAGGTATTCAGCTGTGCTGCCACTTCCCATGGGCAAAACAGGGAGTTTTGCTCACTTCCTGTGTGTTGCCTGGCTGGATTTGAAATTCTGAGGTGCATGGACATCTAACAAAGTGTATTTATCTACGTGCAGCACCTGGCACAGTGGGACCTCAGGCAGGGAGTCTCTGGCACACGGAGGCTGTGTTACCTCTACTGGTTAGGACTGAGTTTTGCCCAGCGTTGAAGTTTTGCACATTGATTTCTCCCAAGCCTGGAAGACAAGCCAGCTCTGGAATTCAAAACTTAATTTGGGTAGTTTGCGAGGTTCACCAATGTTTCTAATTTTTTTTTTTTTTTTTTTTTTTTTTTTTTTTTTTTTTTTTTGGAAAGTCTGCCTCTTTAGACAGTGAGAAATTGTGAAATTACGTGAACGGAATCTTTCTTAGTATTTTGCTGTCAGAGCTTTACACAGCTCAGATTTTCGCTTTACATCCATTACAGATAAAATTACCAATCTGGATCCCGTACAGAAGTTAAAATGTAGGCAGATCTATTGTCCAGGGATGGATTCCTGGGAATTAGGGATTTAGTCTCTGTTGTTCACTCTTAAATTTGACACCAACACTGTTATACACGTACCAGTGGGGGCAGAAGGAGATTCTGGCATTGTGTCTGTTTTCAAATCCCCCCATAAATACAGACATTTTTACCCCATGGTCATTCCTATTGCTCAAAAGCAGAAAGCTGGGATTCAACAAATCTAACAGCAAACTGCTGCATGGGAAAATTCAGTTTAAAGCTTATGTGGCGATTGTTATTCCCTATTCCCCTTCATCTGTGCCTTAAAAATTGCCCTTCTCTTCCCACTGCAAAGAGACCTCCTTTTAAGTGCATTTCCCTGAGGAAATGAGAATGTGTATCTACTTAATTTAAAAAGACTGCACATAACTGTGTTTTGGAAATTTTCTAATCTGCTGATGAGCTGCAGTCCCTCTCACCGTGCTGCAGACACTGTACCAAAACAAACCGAGTTTTTGCTGACACTCTTTGCTCTCCCAGTGGATTCTCGTTTTCAGAAAGGATCAACACCTCTTCCACTACAAAAAGGTCAGTCAGGTCCTGCTACCCCTCAGCAGGTGTCTGAGCTTCATTTTTTATTTTAGTGGGAATTGGTATCACCAGAAACCGGGACACTTGTTGCAGCCATTTAGAGAAGTGGGAGGATTAAGATTGAGATTTCACACGTTTTAAACCAAAATAAATGTGCTGAGCAATCTTGGTAGAAGGAGAATATCAGGCAAACAGAGTTGGAGGCTGGTATTTAGTAATTGCTGAGAGCAGCTAAATGGTAAACAGCTGAAATGCACTTCTGTTTGTCAGGAGAGCTGGAGAAAACCCCAAGTTACTCCTCTCTTTCTCATTCCTTGCATAATGAAAAGTAGGCTGCTCATTTAAAAGTGATGGGCGATACTGTGTGGGAATTAGCAGTGATGAAATGCTTAGACTCCCTGAAAATCAGCAGCAGCATGATTGTTATCATTGCTTCACTTCAATCCTTCAAAATACATTCTGTTCTCAAACTCTTCAAGTTAAATGATTTCATTAAAAGCCTTTAGGCTTAGAAAGTCGTGGCTGTCTGTGATATTCTCAGCTAACATTAGTTACTTGCTGTGTGAACTGTGCTGCAATAACGGTGCTGTCATTTGTACTGTTCAAACTGCTCTACAAAGGTGAACTGTTTTTCCATCTGAATCATAGTAAATATCTATTTTTATGCTTCATTTCCCTGTCTGTGATTTAATATTTTCTTTAAAGGCAGCTGTATGTATATTTTATCCAATCATTCTACCACCCCACTATAATTTTAGACAGCTGTTGAATAGAAGAAAAATAGATTTGTAGACCTGTGAGTGCTTCATAGTTCCATCCTTATTCCTATGCATGTTTTAAAATAAATACTTAACACTTAACTTTTTTGTATATATATCAGTGATATAAATGCCAAGTGGTTTCACTTTGACGAAATAATAATAATAATAATTTTCTCTCTTTTTCATCCTTAACTTTATTTCCTTGCTGAAGCAGCTCCTGTGTGGTGGCTTTAAAACCCAAATAATTCTGATTTACCAATCAGTATTAGTCTTACATTACCAACATATGGGGAAAATTTTCTGCACCTGACATTAAACTGAAAACCATTTAGGACATATATTTGGGTGCAGGAATTTTTTCCCTAGCTTGCTGTTGCATAGTTAAGAAAAAAACCTTACAAAGATGTCTAATGCCTCTTCATAGTCCCCTTCGTCTAAAGAACAAATATAATGAGCCCACTGAGCTATTGCTTAACCTTAAACCCAGTGCTGGACAAAACCAGGTTTACCATAGGCTCCGTTTTGATTTCCTCAGAAGAACACTTCCTTTCCTCCTTTCAGTTTTCCAGTGGCCATCAAAACCCCAAATCAGTAACGAGCCAAACTGGAAGGGATTGCGCAAAACCCACCTCGTGCTTGTTTGAATAACTCTCCCCTGGAACTCACGCTGCAGATCTCCCGAGACCTTCTCATCATATTGACATTTCCTCGCCCCGCTGGGTCAGAAACGGGGCACTGAATGTTCTTGAGCAGCTCAGAGCCTTTGCTTCTGGCCACCACCAAGCAGGGCAAACAATTAACACAAGCCTGGAGGCTTGCAAAGCTCCAAAAATATCAAAGTACATTTGGGTGGATTTTGGGCCTACAGTTTGCATCCTAAACATTTAATCAAAGACCAGCATAACAAGGAATTGTAGCCATAATTTGGAGGCCTTAAGCTGCATTCAGCCCTTGTTCAAACAAAGAACAAAATAATGGACAGGAATGAGGGAGGAATTAAAGGACCCTTTAAAATAACACTTAAGTAAGTGGCAAAATCCAAACTCGGCACAGCAAAGTTGTGGCTTGCCTAGAGTTAAGGTAGGCTGAAGTGATTTCCTGCAGATTTAAAAAAAAATCAAAACAACAAACCCCAAACCACCTTGGGAACTTCAAAGACAAGTCAAGCATAAATTCTGTGTCTTCAAGAGAAAACAACTTCCTCTTCTTATTATAATGATGCTAAATTCTATCACAGGTTCTTCTAAGGTGTCAGAAACAGGGGGGCCAGAAAAGTTTTGCGAGAAAAATCCTTTTATAGTGATTCTCTTTTATAGTGACGAACTTCATCACTTTACACCTCTATTAAATACATCATACTTGACAGCCATCAGTGAAACAGAAGTGTCAATTTAGCTGTCATTTCTAAACATAATTTTGGTGACAAAAGCAGTTTATTTATAACATTTTAAACACTTTTCCTGTTCCTCAATTCCAAAAGGCTTTCTGAGATGTGTCTTCAGTGTGATCTCGAGCACTAAACTCGATTAGGCACAGGTTTATTTACTACTGTAATCACTGCAGGAAAAAAGGAATTGTTCCTTGCAGGGAAGCCTACAGCAGAGTACAGAAATCTGCTCGGAGGCTGGGAGCTCTTTTTTTCGGTTGCTGCAAAGGAATCTGTTGAGAAAACAGGATATTATTTGCATAATGCATCAAAATGTCTGTTAGTTTTCCTTTATGAAGGCACAACAAACTTCCTGACACAGATAATATCCTAGCAACTCCTTGTGGTAACAGAGACACCATTCCAGCAACAGAAATATTTACAGTATGTTTTTATGGCATATTAAGTCTCAGCTATTTAAAAAGCTGGAGGAATTGTTCTGTATTTCTAAAAATGGGTGCTTGAGAGTAAGCCTTTAGAACTATGCATAGTTCAGAATCCAATTGTTACTTTTTCTTGTGAGATGCAGGGTGGTTTTGGAGGAGTATTTTTAACAGACATGATATTCCCGTCATTTTATATCAGTGAGTGTTTTCAACAAATTTTCATCCGAGTGGTAATTTTTGGTTAGACAAAGATTGGAGAATTTTGAGGAAGACTAGCTATGTGGCAAAACTCAACTTTTACCAAGTAAATTATGTCATGAATATATATTTTAAAAATCAACAGAAATCTGGGGTAAGACATCATTGAAAATCTGTATTTTAAGATTCAAATATTCAAATTGAATTTTATCTAAAACATCATTTATTTAAGAATAGCATAGCATATTAATCATAGTCTATATAAACAATTTATGGAATAGTCTTGATTTACACAGAGTTTTAATCTTGAACTGTAGGAAATTTGCAAGAATGTGAAACTCTTCGATGAAAAACTAAAGAATTTTTATTGTAAAAGGCCGATTTCTGAACTGGCTTTAGGCTCTGGGCTTGGTTACTCATATCTGCCTGTTCCACTGCAGTCAACAGGACTTCATGGGTGAGGAGCTTCCTGAGGCCCCTTCCTGAAGAAAGTTTTGGCTGCAGAAGGATGATGAGGTAAATGTGGAAGTGTCTCCTGAGCAACGTTTTTCCATTTGTATGCTGAAATGTCTTCCGTGGTGCCTTGCCTCAAAAAGTGAACATGTAACCAGTCTAAAGCTGCATGAAATGGGTGTGAAAAACCAGTTTGAAAGTCAACACCCACTTGTATTTCATAAAAACCTTTTCCTTTAGGTGCAGATCTGGATACTTCATTGTTTTTACCTTTCAAAACAGGCCAGAAATATAAAATAAGTGAAGAAGTGCAGCCCTGTTTCCTGTGAATGAGCTCTGCCGTACACATTTCCCTGGCATCCCTAAGACCTGATGATATCTCTTTGGAGAACACCACATTAATAACCCAGCATGGCAAACGCTTGTATATTTACGCTTTTGCAGCTTTCTCATTGAATGAATTTAGTGATTCGTTTGCCCCATGACCCAAGCCTGGAAAATGTGTGTTCAAGGCACCCTGTCATCAATCATTTTCTTAACTTTAAACACATGTCAGGTCCCCATGAAGCTGACCAATTCTTTTTGGTCACTCTGAAGACTGACTTTGGAGCAGCTGGGAGAAGTGGGATGTAGTTTTAAAGAGTATTTTAACCTAATCCTCCATTCCTCACAGTAAAAACAAGTCAAGACTAGGCCAGTCAGCTTACGATTTTTTAGCAAATGGAAAATAAGGCTCGGCATGCTCAGCTACCACCACAACCAGGAGCTGCAGGAATTCTGCAAAGTTTTCTGTGAACGCAGGAATCCGTGTGGAGTTTTGCTTAATTTGTTTCATTAACTCTGTCGGGAAATATGATATAGTGCTCAGGAACGTAAACACTCTGACTTATGAGTTTGTTGCCATACAAATAAAGGGCTTTTTCTCAAAGTCATGGCAGACACGAGTGTACACAAAGATATTCTGCATAGCAGGGGAGGCCACCCACAAAGTTATGTGAATTTAATTTTTTGATTCGCATTCCTCCTCTCCCATAAAAGCCAAGGTGGGCCATGGCTGCTTTCCCATAAAGCTCTGAGAATGCTCAACCCAAGTCGTTTGGGCCTTGAACGGAGAACAAACCCACACACATCCTCCCCTAGTCCCCCCTCCCAAAAAAGGATCCTCTTTTTGTACATCCAACAGGGCAGCAAATTCCCCAGAGGAAACACTCAGGCTGGGGGAGGCACTGCAAGGATGTTTTCCCTCTGCGTTTTAAAAGAAATTCCCTGGCTGACATCAGACCTGGTCCCCGATGCCAGCCCAAGGCGCAGCCACAGGGGATGGCACTGCTGGAGAAAAGGCATTTTGGCTCTTGGCACCTTTGTTTTACAGCTGCTGGGGAGGCCCCGTGGGTGGTCGGAGCCTTTGGTTTCCCTTCTGCAGCCGGCGAGAGACAGAAGGGAGATAACAGCAAGGGGAAAGGGAGGGAGAGAGTGTCACAGAATGGACAGTCTGAGACACGTGGAGCCAGATTCTCTGAGAGCCAAATTAACTTGTCCCTGATTATGCCAATTTATGATTTTGATGTCTTGCAAAGAGTGTGTTTCGTGTCGCGAAGAACGAGGGAGCAAAATTAACCCCCAACCCCAAATTTCTACTGAGTACATTCTTCATCTTCCACTTTAGGACCAACATGAACCGAATCAAGAACAGCACTGGTGAATTTTCTTAACATAGGCTAAAAACCTGTCGCTGCTCCTTTGCTAGTATTTGTTGCTGTGTTTACCTGAAATTTGAGCAGACACTTCTGTGTTCTATGACCAGCAAGTGGCAGTTCGGGGGGATATGGAGCCAGTCACCTTGTCTGAGTGGTTTTAAATCCATGCAAAGCAGTTTCTGGCATTCCAAATATGTGTATACATGGGCATTGTCGGGCCATTTCTTTCTCAAGTTACTACTGGCTTCCCGCAAAAATCCTGGGAAAAGGCTTGCTATGATTCTCTCCAAGTATCACCGGTCCAGGAAGATGGAATTGGAAACTGGGCTATTCCTCTCTTGGAAGAACCTGAAAACAACTTAAGCTCAGCAGATCTGCTTGAATTTTGTCTACATTTTGCCCTGAAAGCAAAGAGAAAATATCCTTTCCCTTGTAATCTTGACAGTGTTGGTCCTTGATCTGCACCAGACAGCAAAGACACAGATGAATTTTGTAACCTAGTGGAGGCAAAATGAATTTCTCTGATCTCCACTTTCTTTACTGGAAAAAAAAAAAAACAAACAAAAAACCAGAGAGCTTTGAGGACAAGCCTGTGCTTCTAAAGGAAGGTGTGAGTTTAACAAGGATATCCCTGCTCACCGTCTAATGACATTCAGGGTTACCTCTCCAGTGTCCTCTTAGACTTTTCGAGTGGCAGCTACAGAGATGAAAGCCCTGGCTCTGTTCTGTCCCTGCCTGGGGGACATCCTGAGAGTCCCCAGAGAGGTCAGCCAAGGTTCAGTCCTGTCCTTGTGGGCTCTGCAGCCTTTCTGAGGGCACTCCACCCTCAGCTGGGTGACCCGAACTCTGTAGTGCACCCACAAGCCCCAAAGCACCCTGGAAGGGAATGCCAGGTGGGATGTGCTGCTTTTCCTGCCATGTCTCCTCAGGAACTCCTGTCCTGGCAAGCCCTGTGGCCCTCTTATTCTGCTCGTGACGTTTAACCAACATGTGGAGGTGGCAGAGGGGCGAGCAGAAATCCTTTACACTCTGCTTGCAGGAAATAATTTCTGGTCACGCTTAAGAGCCACATCTCTGTGGAGTTCACTGACCAGAGGGGCCAAATAACAGAGGGGATCCAAAAGCGGCAGCTGTCCCCTTTCCCTGAGGGACAGGGATGACCCTGACCTTGCTTCTGCCTCTGCAGGAGCAGATCCTCCTGGGATGATGCAGAGTGGCCCTGGGAGTGAATCTCGTGGTGCGTGAGTTCCAAGAACCTTATCCAGC
Organism: Platysteira castanea; assembly: GCA_013397175.1. Lineage (NCBI taxonomy): Eukaryota > Metazoa > Chordata > Aves > Passeriformes > Platysteira > Platysteira castanea. The sequence continues at coordinate 704,849 of VYXC01005426.1, forward strand.
AGCAGCCCTGTGGGCCTGCAAGCGCTGCAGGGCTCTGTGCCACACTGCAGAGTCTGGGAGCTGCCTGAGGCAGGTCCAAAGGGCAGAGCTGGATCGCTCCTGGGTCGGGAGGGAACGGGCGGGGAGCCCTGGAATAGACGTGCTACTGTCCACAGGCCACAAAGCCCTTTCCTGCCCAAAAGTTTGCTGGTTAAGCACTGAGAGTGTGGGCAGATCTTGGTTGCTCCAGTGGTCAGGAGTGATGGATATCCAGAGAAGCTCTGTGAGCTGTGTGAAGCCAATGGATCCGATGCTGTCCTGAGCATCAAACGCCGTCAGACTCTCAGAAGATAAAAGAACCTACTGAAAATCACTCATCCCCTCAAAGGGATGCTAGACTGTCCCTCAGACGAGGAATACAGAAACAAACTGCTAAAGCAAAAATCACCATCTCTATGCTACTCTGATTTTGGCAGAAACTCTCCAAACTGACCGAAGCTGCAGCCCTTGGGCTGGTGTTCATCGTTCTGACTTAGCGAGGGTGAGGACCTGCTTTGGCTGCTCACACACCTCTGTCTCACGCCCTGCGAGCCACCCCAGCCTAGCTGAGATACCCATGTGCTCCAAGACTGGCAGGACACACCTGGGACTCCAGGCAGAAGCCAGGCAGGATGCTTTGGAGCATCTCAGACGGGTTGTGGGGGCATCAGGATCTACATCTTAGCACTGACCTTCCCTCAGAGCTAAAAAAATCAGACAAAACACGGTGATGGGCACCGTGAGGGACGCACAGACAGAGAGGTGGATCCCTCTTTGTGTGCAGATCATTTTTTCCCGGGTACGCTCATGATCAAGCCCAAACTTCTCCTTATCCTCACCTTGTTCGAGCAGCTCTTCATTTACTGCTGCAGGATCTGAATTTCCCCTGTGGAACTCGGAGCTGGCTTCCCGTGGGGACTTGTGTGATCTCCAGGAGTTAACATCCTGAGGCCGAATCAGCCTCAACACCTCCTCATGGAGTGGGTAAATATTTACATCCAATTGTCCAGACTTTAGCATAACAACTTCAATTCCTCCTGGCAAGAAAGCCAGCACAGGTCACTTTGTCAGTGACAAGGCTTCCAGATAATTAAACAACACTCACTGGCCACTAATTTATATGCATTATAACTCAGACTTAAGAACCTAAATAGAGCAATAGAATAAACTTCACAGACACTAAACACTTATTTGCTGTGACACTATTTACATTTGGGTCTACAGAAAGCAGTAAATCAAAGAGGGACTTTAGAAGAGGAAGAAGAGAGCACAGTCTTCCTTTTCCCAATAGTAATGTTTAATAACCTTTCAGACATATGCACTATTTGATGCAATTCCTAGAAATGGGAATTTTACATAGGGACTTGAATGAGCCAAATAATTAATGGCTAAAAATGTTACAACTGCTTTTTCTGGTGTAGTGGCAGGGTCTGCTGTGAGATTTTAGGGCCTGGTGTGAAAAGAAGCAAAGGAAGATGTGTAAAAACATACTAGAAGTGGTTGTTCATGTGGCAGCATTTGCAAACTGAATGTTACAACATTATTTTCAGGAGTGCTATGAATTCTTCTTTGTGGGAAATAAATTAAAGATAATAAAGAGTAAAAACAATATTCAATGAAAAGGGCACTCGCCCCAAAACTAGGCTAGATAAAACATTCACATAATGAAAAAGTTTGGGGGTTTGAAGAGGGTTTTTTTGGTAAAACTACTAGTGAGCCTTGAAAACAGTGAAGCTGAACAGGCAAGGAGTACAGCTACAATTCCAGGGGTCATTCATCTCTGCCACGGGGAAATAAATAAATCAATTCCCGTTAATGTCCCTGGGTTTTAGTGTCTGGTGCTCTAATTTTGTCACCACCTTTAATTTTCATCATATGATTTTAGTCAAACGATTTTAAATGATGTCATTTATAACCACGCATGGAAAAATGGTTTCCCCCTCCTTTTTCTGCATGCAGCAACATCCGTTCCAATGCACAAGTTTCTTTTCTGCACTGAACGTGGTACTTCTGTACTTCCCAAGGTGTTTTCTTTCAGGAAAATGATCATGAAGATAGGTTGCATTCTTGATTGCTTTTGTATTTCCTTAGCTGTTGTATCTTTTATTACTTTTGGCAGCAAATCAAAGCCAGGAGAGGTGTCTTGCAAGCAGAGAGTATTATATACACCTTATCACTTCATTGAATCACTTGTTGCAGTGATTTCTCAGCTTTTCTTGGCTGTTCTTCCAGTCCTTTCTGAGTTTTCCCAAACATCACAGGGTACAATTAGTGCTAATAGCCGGCCATTATCTACACCATTTTTCAAAAGGGAAGTATTTGATATATTTTACAGAGCAGGAGATCTGTCAGCTAATAAAGCCAGCCGGAAATGTAGACCTTTTTTTTTTGTTCTAAGTGTTATTATTTTACATCCTGTTTGGTACTGAGTAAATGCACTGCTTAAAGCTGAGGTATATTTTCTCCGTGGGCACACAAGGAGAGAAGGTACAAGCCCAGATGGATTTCTCGTGGCAGCAGACTTAGCAGATGTTTGTATTTAGTCCCACTCAGAGAGACCTCGATGCCTTTCGGGGCAGACGCCGTGGTGCTTCCTCTCGATGCCAGAGGAGCTTTCACTCTCATAAATAAGAGACCTTATCTCCGACACTGAAAATTAAGGACATTTTCAAACGGGCCCTATCAGATGGGATGCAGCAGGAGGCAGCCTCTCAGTTTGCCCCACGGGTGCCGGCCTCTGTGGTGCTCTATCACACAGCCCAAGGCTCCAGCCGGTCGTGGTGCCTCCTTCCAAGTGCTGCTCTTGCTCGCTGCTTCCCATTTTAGGCAGAGCAGCCACGAGAAACTGTCCTGCTCTGGAGCTATTCTTGCAAAGACAATGTCCTGACATTTTTTCGGCTCTGTATTGCTACTGGATTTGTGTACTTGTGTTTATATACATTTTAGATTCAAAGGGCTCCCCTGTGCTGGAGCACATCCAGGCTCACAGGCGAGGTCACATTAAGGGAGAGTTTTCCCTGACAGCTTCTTGGGGAAAGGCATTTTCTGCACTTTCTGTGCTGAGCCCGGGGCTACAATTCGTCACCAGAGGAATCTTTGATGGGGACGGCCAGATCTTCAAAACATGCAAATCAAAGTAAATATTTTGGAATTATTATGGTGTAAGAACTTGTCCTCATCTAATACTTTCTCATCCTGGGAGCTGAAGAGGTAAGAAGTCACTCTTCTACCCCAGCCCAGAAAAACTGCCTCTGACAGGGGGCTTGTAATCAAAAAACGAAAGGCAATGCTAAAATATTGCCCATTCAGTGTGAAAATGGAGAAATACAGGGCCAGTCTTAGTCACAGGATCCCACTCTCAGACACCTTGACATTTTTAGGCTCTCTAAGTGATGTGGAAATCAAGATTGAGTGAAAATTGATGTCGAGGGTGTCTCCAGTATGAAGAACAAAGCCAGGGCAGCCCCATTAAGCTGGAAGGAGGAAAGCAGGATCTTCTCAGGGACGTGCTGAAGGATTGATTGGAGGCACAGCAGGAGGAATGAAATAAAAAAGAATTTTTCACTGGTAAAAGCTAACGGAGGCCAGGATTTCTAACCTAATAACCTCTCTGAAGGCTGACAGACTAAGGAAAATAAATAAATGCTGGAAATAATTACTGGCTACAGTAACATCATTACAAACATTGTATATCACTAGAAATGTCTCCTGATCTTTCATCATCCAAGTGATGATTCCCCAAGAAAATAGATCTTACAGCCACCAGTCTCTTCAGGTGACTGAAGTATTTAGGGTTTCCCTGAGAGCTCTGACAGATACTGTTATGCTCAGGTCAAATATCTGTGTTCAGATACCTTTAGTCTGCCTGGGAATATAAGTCCTGGCAGTGTCCTGCAGACCAAGAGAGACTTGAGGGACAAAGGAACTGCAAATTCAGTGGAAAATGCTGTCCCCCTCAGCCGTACCATCTGATACTGAGCCACGGGTATTTTATTCTCTCCTATGAAATATGGATTTGAAGGCACAGCTTTGCTAAGTCAGTGTTATAAACAGTCCACACAAACCAGCCTAAGAATTTTTCCAGGGAATTGAATTCCCACTGAGGAAATGTTGAAGCTGCCCGTTTTCCATGTGAACTGGGAATTTTTTTTTACTTTCTCCTGCTAAAGAAACTGAAATCACCAAAACAACTAAAAATCCTGTTCTGCTAATAGGCAAGCTGGCATTTATACAGATGCACTTACAGTTTACCTCTCAAAACAAGTTCACTAGGAGATGAAAACGTTGATCACACTCTTTAGAATACGGATCGTACATTTGTCTTTTCCCCTCTGGTGAAGCCTTTAGTGAAATAAGATGTGCAGAAAAATTAATGCATCTCGAGATGGGAGATGCATGAAAGTGCTGGAGTTGGTTTCATCTGTGTTGGGCTACATCAGGGGCTGTTGCATGCATCCAAACCAGATACCTCATGTTGAAACATGATCTCTACAGTGCAAGAACAAGTGCCTTGATTGCACTATTTCCTTCCAGAGTGGTGGTTCTCTCCGAGGTTTAATGACTTCATAATAACCTGGGGAAGATCCCAGTGCTGCCTGATTTTTTTCTGTGCTAACACAACATTTTTCTTTGCTCGGTTTTTCCTGACCGAACCGGATTGGGCTTTAATATCTTTAGTGTTTCAAAGGTTGCTTAATAAACACCAGCCTGGAATAACTTGAGCTGTTATTTTCTGAGACCTTCAGATTTGTCGCTGGAAGGCAAAGCAATGGCACGACCACGTTCCAAACAGCTCTCAAGCTAAAACAAAAGCAACAATACAAATACACATGTCAAGGACTTGTGCTTTTTCACCACTCCTTCCACCATCCCACACAAATTTCTTGCTGTTCCAGCCGTTCCGAAACATTCTCCCAACATTTATGTGAAGCAAGTAATTCCAGTTTCTGCCTTTCGTGGGGTTGCCTCTGTGCCTCAGGTCACCACGTGTTTGAGTGTTAGTGCTTTGAATTAATTGCGTGTGAACTCGTTAATGCAGAAAGCAGTTTTTAAAATGTGTGTTGTTCGATGAGGGGATTACAGAACCAGGCCAAGAGCAAGGCTCTGTGAAAACTGGAATAATTTGGGAGGTGGAAGGAAAGGCCACGTGAATTGTGTTGGTCCTTCAGGAATTTTTGGTGATGGAAATTTGAGGCACCTGAAGTCCACCTGAATCTCGGCCCAAAGGGCACCAAAGGACATTGTGAGGCACACAGACCCAGTGGCAGGAAAAAAGCTAGCTGGGGCTCAAAGGAAATAAGTGTCTCTCTTGTGTCTAAAGACCAGGAGTTAATAAAAATATTCAATTACAAAGGGGCATTTTCAGACACATGCCTCAAATCTTAATATAAAGAATATCTGGTGATGAACAACGACACAGACAAACATCAAGCATCTGCTTATACAGTTGCCACATTTTCTCTACTTTTCTATGACCCTGCAACTTTATTTTATGACAAGGGAGAAATTAATTTGGTAACAATAATCTGACAATGAGCACTTGGTTTCAAATGTCAAGTGCCACAAAAAGAGAGGCTTATTTTAACAATTTACTGTCAGTGGAAATGGATGAAGATCCAAAAGGCCTGGCAGGATATTTATTGGTCTATCAGGCAGTCTAAAAGTACGTGAGTACAAGCAGAATCTCAGATTCTATTGTTGTTTCCAGTAGGACATATAAACCACCATCCACATTTTCCAAAACAAAGAGGGCAATAACCTTCTCCCTGAATTTCCTATCACTGAAATAAGCAGATTTCAGCTGTTCTCAGCTTCACCAGGCCGAGCTGAAACAGAGCAGTCCTATCTGTAATTACAAATTCATAAATCACTCACCCAGGTTGTGTATTTTTTGTAATTCAAGGTAGGCAGGATGTGTTATGCTCACTTCTAAATCCAGTCCATGACCTCCTGTGTTTTGAGAGCGGGGCCAGAGATGGAGCTGGAAAATGAGTGGCTTGGTGTTACAAGACACACTGTGCATTTGTGAAATACAGTTTGGAAAGCGTTGCAGAGTGGCAGCCATGCACAGGAAATTTGATATGTAACAGATTTAGAACAGTTATAAGGAACAACTTCCTTTATGATGACGTCTAGGAAGTCATTTATCATCTCACAGAGGAGTCTGGCACCTTAAAGTGTTTATCTAAGGAAAGGAAATGAACCCCTGTCATCTAATAGAAACAGTATTTGATCCATCTCACAAAGAAGTACACTGGTCAAAGGAATTTTAAATAATCCTCAGCTCCAGCATTTGGCTATACCTGCTTCTTGTCTCCAGGAAGCTCTCAATCCATTACTTTCCTGGTGTTTTCCTTTCTTTTCAATCCTTTCCTTATTTAGACAATCTCTGGGTTTGAACATTATCCAAGATTTATTCCTTTTCAGATTAAATTAACAAATACATCCAGTTACATTGAGTTAAATGGCGGGTGTACTTTAAACACGCCAAAAATTCGGTTTTCAGGAAGAAAACTAACTTGGATTCACTAAATATTCCTGAAGTTTATTCCACAGACTGCAACACAAAGGCAGCTCCAGGGACCACCACTTTTAGTGCATGACCCAAAGTCCATTAAAACCTTTCCACAGTCATCAATAGGGCTTTGATTAAGGCACGTGGGTGGGACCATCATTGAAAACTTTGCTGAAAGAAGTGTGTTATAAGGAAAAATTTATCTAAAATGAGCAGAGAATAAGGAGGGAAACCTGGAGGAGAGGCAGAAAGGAGGACAGGATGGGAACAGGTTTGATGGGAAGTATAAAACGGAGTGAAAATAGCAAGAAAGCCCATGAGGAGAAATGAGAGACAGAATGCACAAACCAGCAGATTTATTGGTCCTTTGAGACAGAGATTTAAAATTGATCTGTGGGCTGAGAAATCCAAGCAGGAATCTGAATAAGACACCGAGAACAGTAAGAAATTACGATGGCTCTTCCCGTAGAACTAGGGATGGATGAGAAAATAGGTAGGGAGGAGATCTGGGAAAAGACAGCTCTGCAGGGCAGATTTCGCCAAAAGTCCTGGCGCTTCAAGTTTTATTTGCTAACATTTATTTGCTTATTTGGTAGTGACAGCTGTAACCTGGAAAAGGACCAGCCTAGTGCGATCCCCAGCCTGCTGTCCTGATTTTCCATGAGGGTAAAACTGAAAGAAAAGCATGAAATTTGGTATCTCAGAGAACGTTTGCACTTTTTACTGCTTCATCTGCACCAAACAAACCAGATGGAAATGTCAGATTCACGGGACAAGTGTGAAAGGGGTCATAGGCTCATAGGCTCAAAGTGATCTGTACTGAAAGTTGTAGTTAATTCCCCAAAAGAAAGAAATAGAAACTGAAAAATTGGTACTGGTCTGCAGTCCAGGCAAGAAAAGCAGAAGAAATAAGACGGAGACTAAAGGATATGATTGTTTTCTCTGTGGGGAAAAAAAAAAAAATCTGCAAAGTGAAAATAAAAGTTGAGCAAAAGTTATTGTCACACATCACCTTCTGGTCACAGGGCTGTATGGGAACAGCTCTCCTGGGCTTATTTGGAGATGGTTGCTCTCTAGGCATTCAGGCACAAAATATCCCCGTGAAGTGGCTAATAATAACTGAAACAGGTTGAATTTGTAGTTTGGGGACAATGTTGATCGCCTCATCCCGTAGTGCAGGTGAGTTCTAGACCCTTCAGTTTTCCCATTCACTAGGGAACCACTGCATACAAGAATTTTCCTTAAAAAACAAAAAGAAGCAAAGAAAAAGAAAAGAAAGAAAGTTATTTTTCTGCTCCCTTTTACCTAAATCTCTGTTTTCCTGGTGATTCATCACGACCACCACCACATGACACCTTTGCGTTTCCCACCTTTAGGAATCTGCAGAGTTCAAAGCTTGTGATACCTTTACCATCGCGGCTCACCCCGACTGTCAGGTTCAGCAGCTCCTTCAGCACTGCTCTGGGCTTCCCCACAGGATTTACACCTCCTGGACTCCGTGCCTTCCCCCACGGCACAGCGAGCTGCTGGGACAGACACCGATGCTTTGCTCTTGGTGCTAAATTCAGCACGTTCCCACACGACACAAGCACAGGGTTTATTCTGGCAAATTCTGCTTTGTGTTCCCTGCCTTCTTCCTCTCCTACCTGTCATGGGACGTGGCCACTGCTGTTATCTGCCTTCCACCTCTCTCCAACTTTCAGTGAATGAGTTTATGAAGAATGTAATTATCTGCCTGAGCATCTTTCTCTGTCCATAACCCATTTGAACGCCTCATTAAAAATATTTTTTTGAACTGCCAAGGGAAGGGGGCAAAAAAAGCTCCTTCCCCGTCCTCAGTCTCGGAAAGAAACTCTTCTGGTGACAGGTTTTAAGCTAATGACAGTTTTTCATATGCTCTGTGCTTAATATGGAGAGAGTGTTATCTAACTGCAGTGCAACGACAAATCAACTCAAATTCCCCTCTGACACAACTTGCTTTCTTCCCTTACTTTCAGTGGGGTTACAACCCGCTCAAAGGAGTGAGAGCTCACTTGCCTGTGCTCTCCTACCTGGCTGAGCTGTCCTCCCCTGACCTGTGCTTGTCTTTGGAGCAGCACATCAGAGGCAGGAGCTGAACAGGCGTTGCTGGACAGGAAAAGGAAACGTGTCCCGAGTCCAACAAGCCTTTTACGTTTATCTCTTCTCCGTGTTCCTGAAGTGCCAGTAAAACCTTAAATCCACTCTCTCAAGTACAGAACATCTGTCTTCCCCACAGGTTATCCAAGCTTTTCTTCCTTAACGACCTCACTTGGCAAATTACTCCCGTGTTTACTACCTTGGTGAAATCTCAGAGTTTGAATTCCCAGTCTGGCCTTAATTTTCCATCTTCATTCTGCATGTGCCATTCTCATGGTGGTTTCCTGTTCAGTTTTATGATGATTTGTGACACATTTTCACCACTTCTAGAACTAAACCTCTTTTTTTTTTCAACGAACTAATTTCTCTTCTTCAAATAAATGATTCTTTCCCCTTTCCCTCTTCCGTTTTTTTCATTTTCCCTCAGTAGACCCTGGATTCAGCTGATTTGTAGCAACAAGAATTCCTGAGAAAGGCTAATCCCTCTATAGCTGTGTGAAATAGATGCTGTGGCCAGGCTGCAGATCGTTGTTGCTTAAGTCTACATAAACCCTGAATATTACCACTGACACCAAAGGAAACAGATTTCAAATTACCTATCCCACGTTATACCTTTCAAGCAGTGAGTTTCATGTAATTTCAGGAGAAAAGAGGCCAGCTTCTAAAGTAGTCTTACTCTTATTGTAACATTTTTTGTAGGAAAACACGTTCAGCCTGATAAATTGTCTGAGCTAACATGTAAAACCCCTCTCTTTAGGAAAAACCCAGAAGACTGGCTCGGCGTCGTGTGATAGCATAACCTGCTGTATGTCTCATGACCTCTGCTGACAAAGCATTTGATGGCAACTCCAGCCAAATCCCAGCCAGTCTGAGGCCTAAATCTAATTTTTTGTGCAAAATATGCTCTGTCCAAATTCATCTTTGGTAGAAATACATCAATTTTTATGTCGTTTTTATTCTGCAAGTCTGTGACTACACTAGAAGTGAGGTTCTTGTCTCCTCTAAGGATAGTGTTTTCTGTGATTGTGTCATTAGGATGGAGGCAGTAAATAAAATCGCTTGCTTCCACTTCAGTGTGTCCGACTTTCAATGCGCTCATCCAAAAATTTCAAATCTTTTAAAATCTTGTACCATCCATCAACCTTTCAATGCTTCCAATTTTAGCATCTGCCAGCTCTGGATGCTGGCACTCTCCCGTCACGATCATTTCTTCTCTGCTCATCATTCGGCCCTCAAGAGTAAGGGATTAGAGAAAGCCTAAAAATACCATGAAGGATGTCATTAATTTCAGTCACTTCCCTGGAAACGCGGACACTGCACATTCTGTTCAGACCTTTGTCCACCTCAGACTGTTCAGCTTTTCCACAGCTGCCTCCAGGCCATGATGCTCCTCCTCGGGAGCACAGGGAGCCTGGCGAGGCTGTCCCAGAGCCCTTCACACACTTTCCTGCTCTCCAGTATCAAAAGCTAAATACTACTGAGATAATTCTGTCAGTGCCTGGTGGTGCCTGAGAAAATTATTTCCCTAATGTTTTGGTTCCTCATCTACTTTCTGCCTACTCCCTGTCTATAAATAGGGTCAGTGTCATTTGAGCGGGGAACTACAGCTCCGTGCTCAAGGTTTATTTCTGCTCCTCTAATCATCTGGTAATGGACTATGTTGTAACATTCCTCTGCATCAGAAGGAGTAGTCAGCATTTATTTTTGCTCCAGAGCCTGAAGAAATCCTAACTGCTCCAGAAAAGAAGCAGGAAACCCATTGCCAAACATGTAACCTGCCATCACTGGATTGAAAGAGAGGTAATAGCACAGAGAAGGTGAGAGACAGAAAATGAGGAGAGTGGTTTAACATAGACAGATAACCAAAACAACAGTGGGAAAACTGATTTTCTGAGCAAGGCCATGATCCAGTGTCACTGAAACTGTCTGAATGAACAATTCATTTCCTACTGGTTTGTTCAAAAAAAGATGTGCTTCTGACTATTTGCCTGTAGCATTAAGATTGTTTCTTGTGTGCTAACCAAGAAAGGAAATAACCTCTGGAGAGTTTGGGAAGCAGTAGAGGACAGAGCTTAGTCCAATGTGATTTTTCCCAAGGGAGAAGGACAAGGCACGAGGGGAAATGGAGCTGCTTACAAATGAAGCAGAGGACTGTATCAAGGACACCCAGTGGTGCCACTTGCTGAGTACCCTAAGCAAGATCACTGGGATGAGCTTTAACAGTGGCTGGGATTTCTTCATATTGTTTCATCCTCGTTCACAGAAGTTTACTTGAAAGAATTTAGAAAAAAAATATTTTCGGTTCCCCGCACAGTGGGGTCCTGCTGCAGTGGGATTGTTTGAGGTCAGGACTGTCCCTGTGTAACACCGGGCTGCCTCTGGAGGTGACTGACACCAGGCAGGGCTGCACGGCCTTGGCAGGAGGGCCAGGGCAGCACTGCTGCGTTATCTGCGGGAACGCTGCTCCCCTACTTCCTCGTGTGGAGAAAAAATTGGGAATAACGACCCAGGCCTTGCTCAGCAAGGCCTCGGCCCTCTCGCAGCCTCTCTAATCTGCAGCATATTTAAAGATCAGACCACCTTCAAAGCATCACTTGACTTTATCTCTCCTTGCGTCTGTTCACACTGTCCTGGCCAAGCTGTTTTACCGCATTTTATCTGCAGGCCCGCTGTGACTCATGCAGGACGTGGCCCCCTCCCACTGCCGCGGCCTGTCCCCGTCCTGCTGCGGCCCTGTCCCCGCTGCCATTGCTGGAATTGCTGTGATATGTAGCTCCAGATGAAATACAGCTTCCCACAGCCACCTTCAGTTCTCATCGCTCCTTGTGCATGTTTTAGTGAGGACTCACAGGCCTGGCATGCGTCCTCTCCCCACGTCACTCAAGATGAATGTCTGTGGTTGCACGATGGAAAAGGGGTAACCCACGCTGCTGTGACGGCCATGCCGGTTGGAATCAGTCTCCTGCTGTCCAGAGGACCAACCACTACTGAGTTACTCCTTTGTTGAAGGATTATGTACCCAGAAAATAACACTAAGTAGCCATATAGGAAAAAAAAACCAAACCTGTGATACTGAACTGTTTGCTATACTCATAACTCCAAGGTGGGAGAGGTCTATATGTTATCTTACTAATTCTGGAGGGGGAGCAAGTGTGTTCATAGTTTGCACTTCACAAATTTTGTGAAGTCTTCCCGAGGACAAAAAAATGAGACAGACAACCCTCAGACAGACAACCCTTCTGATTGGGATTAATTTAAAATATGTGGACTAAGAGCTGAATTTTCTGTGTTCACAAGAGAGAAACATTCCTGTGTTATTCAGTGATTGTTAGTGCAAAATTAGGCAAACCAAGGCCAAGATCAGTAAGCCATGTAAAACTTTGCTTAACTTTATCCTTAAGCACTCAAGCTTTTCAGAACATGCCTCCTTTAGCCCCACACTAAGTCCTGTTGCCCTCAGTTTCACATAAGCACAAGACTTCTGTTGACTCTCTGTGAAAAGTTATGCCAAAATACACAGTCCAGAACAATTCAGAGGCACAATGTTTTTAAAGCGGCATTAATAAACTTCTCCTCTGTATTTCTGCACAGTCATAGGGCCTGAGTCTGCCTTTCAACAGGTAATGGTTGGACAGTATTTTTCATTATAAATCTTATCCACAACAGCAAATTAAGCTGAAAGGAAAGGAATAAAAATTGCTTTTCTGTTTTCAGTAAGAATTCCCATGTTGTATTAAGGTAAGGGGATCTTGCCAAGAAGTGTCAAGCACCATCTACTGGCATTAAAATGAATTTGTAACTCAGCACGCCGAGTTTTGGGTCTATCTACAAGAAACAAACAGGCAATTTCACTGTCTTTGTCAAATTTTAGACCAATTCCATTATACTATATGTTAATCCATCTTATTTAAATATCAGCTCTATTTTCAAACTCCCATGACATTCGCTGAGTCATGTGAGTGATGCCTTAGGTTTTAACTTCTTTATTTTTCAAATCCTGTACTGCCTAGTGAGTAACTCTGAAGTTTCTTGTAGCCTGCTGGCTGCTGTTCTCTTATGCCGGATAGAGAGAACAAAGCCTCTCGATGCCTGCTCTGCAAGGGCACCCAGACTGTCCTAGGCCCAAAATGTGTAAACCAAAATCTTTAGAAGGGGGGTAAGCTTGGGGAAATTACCTCATGAACTGAAGCTTTAATTGCAGAATTAACCTTGATATGCAAATGAACCAGGCTTACAAAAGTGTGAAGAACTCGTGACTCAGGGTCCATCTTGGGTGTTGCCTTTGGCCTTCCCAGGGTGTGCCTTTGAAGGCCCTTCAAATCAGTACCTACCTTTATTCCCTTATTCCTGTCTAGTCTCTGGTTTTTTAGGTGACCACCTCAGGCATCATGAGCATAGGGGAAAAGACTTTGCATGAGGTGCTGGGTGATGCATAAATAACAATATCCATACAGCTAAACCAGAGAAGATTTTAGGTTCTGTTTCATGCCGTGCTCACATCCCAAAGATGGATTTCCGCAAGGCTGTGGCCTGCGTAGCTCATCCTTAATTCGGCCACTCCTTAGTGGCACCAAGGAGAACAATTTATACCTGTAAATAGTTCCCCAAATGATTAAGAAGGGAGGGGAGATCTCCCTTCAGCTGCCATACGCGAGAGAGCAGGGAACAACAGCAGGTGAGGAAATGTGGGCTGCAAAAAGAAACACATCTCACCCTTTCACCCAGAAGACAAAATTAATTTTTTTTCTATCAGTATTTATCTCAAACTCATAATTTCGATGTACACTATGCCTTTTCACATGCACTCTGCCTGCTCTCAAGTATAAAATCTTAGAGAGTGGAAATAAATTCAGTGATCATTTTGAAGAAGGGCAAACTGCTACTTGGACCTGCAGTTTTTATATTGGGTGGGACTTTTGATAACCTCGAGATACATCATGCTAGTCATGCTGAGTAAATGGGCACCACTGCAGCTATGTGTATTCATGATAAAATAAAATCAGTCAACTCAAATACAGAATGGCAAGTTTTCTGTAACAGGGCATGGTGCAAATTCAAATTGCTCTCAAGATATTGAATATATAAAAGGCTTGAAGAAGTGCATTTCTTCCTGACTGATGTACAATAAACACCATAGATTTTTAATCTCACTGAGCCAAAAAAAAAGAAAAAGAAGGAGGGAGCAGGAACAGCCTTGACAGGAATCTGGTGTTCAGAAAATTCAACAATCAGAAAAGTCTGTGATTAGTGTTAATAGAACATAACATCCTATCCGTTTCATGTTTATTTACTTTTGAGGGAACATTCTTGCCTGAAATTGCATCCTGTTTCCAAAAAAGCTGCTATGCTGAAGCCTTACATGTACCAAGATTGGGAAAGTAGGTCGAGCGTGTCCCGTCAGTGCTAAATCAGCTGAGGGGATCAGACGAGGGGATGTGCAAGTTCCAGCTGCCACTGAGGCTCCCCCCTGGCCGAGATTCTGCCCCGGTCCCTTTCTCCTGGAGCACTTCACAGAGCTCATCCTGCATGAAGCTGGGGATCCAAATCCCTTCCCGATTTCCCCCAGGTTTGTGCTGTTGACCATCAGCTCCACGCTCCAACCTTCTCCTCCCTTAGCTTTTCTGACTCTGCCCTCTCCTGGTTAGTTTCTCTCCTTCTTAATTGTCTCCTCCTTCCCGAGGCAAGAATTGAGGGGAATCTCACAAAGATCAGCCCCTGGCCTCTCTGTCCCCACTCCGTGTATTTAAATAGATGCAGTTATTTAAAAAGTGTCATTTTCATCACACGTGAAAGATGCTGGTGACTAGAGAAATAATGTATCTGCTATTTTTCACCCAGCTTTCTTCTCTGGGAGATCCCATCCCAAGGCATAGGGTGACTGACAAGATCTCCCCTGGGTTTTTTTCCCCAAGTTTAGGAACAACAGCAATGTAATTTTATGACACTATCAATAAGAAGATTAATAAAAGCACCAACTGACAATACTGTGAAAACATTATCACTTTTTGGGTTTTGTGGGGTTTTGTTTGGGG
>VYXC01005426.1:719615-732654 GCA_013397175.1 Platysteira castanea
AAAAGTGTCATTTTCATCACACCTGAAAGATGCTGGTGACTAGAGAAATAATGTATCTGCTATTTCTCACCCAGCTTTCTTCTCTGGGAGATCCCATCCCAAGGCATAGGGTGACTGACAAGATCTTCCCTGGGTTTTTTTTCCCAAGTTTAGGAACAACAGCAATGTAATTTTATGATACTATCAATAGGAAGATTAATAAAAGCACCAACTGACAATACTGTGAAAACATTATCACTTTTTGGGTTTTGTGGGGTTTTGTTTGGGGGTTTTTTTGTTTGGGTGGGGGGGGGTTGTTCTGTTTTTTTTTTTTCCTGCATTTCTCTTTCTCTTTTGGTTTAGACACTCATTTTGACTAAAACTCACTAATAATTAAATCTATTTTTCCCAGCTCTGCTCTTGGCAAATGCTGTCCCGTCACCCTGCATCTGTTCCAAAATCCTTGGCAAAGTCATGACCCTGGACATGCTCATGTCACTCCCTTCAGATCCTCACTCTTCCTCCTCTTTCAGCCTTGTTCAAAACTACTCTTTGAAATTCCTCCAGTGCTTCTTACTGAGCCTGACAGCTTTTCTCAGACAAGCCGTGGAGCTGTGTCTAACAGAGATGTCCTTGACTGTCCCATTCATTTTTCTTTTCATTTCTATTTTTATGCAGCTGTTTGATACTCTTTTGGGGGAGATTTCCGCAGAAATCCCCTCCTCCAGAATTACCCTAGGCCGTGGAGTGTGTAAGACAAAATATGACTTAATATGGTGCAGCTTTATATGTCAGTTTCATGCTCCAGCCTTTCACTTTTTTTCATGTTCCACTGTTGAGCAACACCTTACCTGCCCTCATTAATGTCATGGAAAATCTGATGTGTAAAGGATTTGCCTGTAGCAGCCTCTGACTGCCTTAAGCATCCTGGAAGTTTTTCATTCAGCTGTAGATATGGAGGTAATCTCATTCAAGGAAATGGAACTAACCAACTGGGACTCTTGAATTTAATTCTGAGGTCCTTAAATAGTCAAAAAGTGAGATAAACTAAATAAAAGAAGCATATTTTGGTACTTTCATAACACTGAGACAGTATTCCAGTCATTTTTCTCAGAGTGCTCAGTGGGAAATGTTGGTATCTGAAATCACATAATTTGTCTTTGCTAAGAGCAAAATTCTCCTTCAGTATTTCCTGGAGCAGCCTAAGGCACTGATAACTCTGGAAAGAAGAGAGCTCATGAGTCAAGTATGGGGAGCAACAGTGCTCCAGAATCCAAACAACTTCATGCTCTTTATTTTGCCTTGCCAACTTGTCATGAGCAGACATTTTTCTTCAGAGAAATCTGGGTGAGATAGAGGCAGAAATATTTGGGGAATCTGGGCCTGAAGTCATCTGATAAGGAGGCAGAGGGCTGGGGGCAACTTCTTATTATTTCTGAAGTGGGAGATGACGCAGAACTCGGGAAAAGCCCCTCCTCTCCTGCCCCTCTAAATACAGAATTGCAGTGGTTTGTCTTCACACCCCCAAATGGGATCTCTAACCTGAACACGGGCTTCAAGAATATTTTAATGTACCCTGACAGCTCGTTAAAATAAATGCAGGGTGATAAGAGAAAAAAAATGCAGAAATAGTCAAAAATCTTTATTCTTCTCAATCTGTTCTCTGGTTATTCCTGTTGCCCTTCTTTCCACTGAAAAACAAGGATTTTAACAGCTCTACCCTATGCCTTAGGTTTTAACTTCTTTATTTTTCAAATCCTGTACTGCCTAGTGAGTAACTCTGAAGTTTCTTGTAGCCTGCTGGCTGCTGTTCTCTTATGCCAGATAGACAGAACAAAGCCTCTCGAAGCCTGCTCTCCAAGGGCACCCAGACTGTCCTAGGCCCAAAATGTGTAAACCAAAATCTTTAGAAGAGGGGTAAGCTTTGGGAAATGACATCATTAACTGAAGCTTTAGTTGGAGAATTAACCCTGATCTGCAAATGAACCAAACTTATAAAAGTGTGAAGAACTTGTGACTCAGGGTCCATCTTGGGTATTGCCTTTGGCCTGCCCAGGGTGTGCCTTTGAAGGTCCTCCAAATCAGTACCTACCTTTATTCCCTTATTTCTGTCTAATTTCTGTTTTTTCAGGTGGCCCCTTCAGCCATCATACCTAAGAGAGTGAGATGCAACAAGGTGTACCACAGACAGGATTGCATTCTACCCTGCATTTTGCTGTACTCGTTGGTGCTGCGTGTTTTAAATCTACAAACCGTTCTGCTGGGGATATTTAAATGCTGGGGATATTTAAGGGCTATTTTATCTATAACCTTTCCTCTGCAATCATCCAGCAGGTTTCCCTTTTGCCCTGGCATCCGTCCTTTCCTGAGCATTGCCACAAGGCTCCCTCCTGTTTTCCTACTGCTCTGTCCATGGCCCTGCTCTCTTTGAACAATCCCACATCTCTGCTGTATCCAAGGAAAAAGACTTCTTGTCTTCACCTTGAAATCCTCTCGGAAGTGCTCCTTGCTTATCCCTGTTCTCTGCTGAAAAACTGGTAGGCAAAGGCAGCATCATGGACATTTGGAGACTGAAAAATTCATTTTCCTGTGAACTGGAAAGGAGTAGAATCTGTCCATGCTTTCTGAGCAAACGTTGCCTGGGAAGTTTCTCTAGATTTTCTTATTTTTTTAATCTGATGCGAAATGTTTGACTCCAGTTAAGAAAACATACTTTGATGGAAATGCATTTGGCTGAGACTGTTCCAAAGCATCAGCTCTAATCACCTCTGACTTTCAATCAACCCCTGATTGCAGCCTCCCACTGCAAACTTGGTACTTTTTCAAACTTTAGAGTGCCCTGCTTCCTCCCATGCTGTCCTTTAAACCCTCACAAAGCTACATCATCCTCCTCCTTCTAAAATCTCCCTTGGGGAAAGCTTGGGGGAAAAAAAGATTCTGTTGTACAAAGAAATTATTAATTCTGAAGAAAACAAATTAATGCAGCAAAACAAGCAAACAAACAAGCAACTTGCAAGTTACCTTTTTAGAAGATACCTTTGAGTGAAGCAGGAACTTTCAGTTCAGAAGGAACTTTCTCTAAGAGAGCTTTCTCAAGACAAAAACGAAATTTCTGATTAAAAAGACAGGATCAGAATACTGCAGATATGTTTATATTCATAGCACTGAATTTTAGTTCCCCACTTGGCCAGGTTAGGAGAAGCAAGTGCACTGGATGCTGGGCATATTTTGATTTTGGGTTTCTTTCTTTGTTTCTCCTTAAAAATAATCATCTGTGGTTTCATTTAAAGGGCAAACCCAAACCTTACCATGAATCTGCAAAATATTTTGAAGAATGAGAAAGAGGATTGCTTTTCTACACCTTCAATTTTAATTTTTTAAACATGGCTGTGTGGGGCACTTTGCTCTGAATTGGTTCCAGGCCCCAAACACCAATATGTTGGTGAGCTGTAGAAATATTTCTAATAATATAGAAATGTAATAATATAATATATTCTGTATAATAATGAGCTGCTGGAATATTTCAATATTGCTCACACATAGAAAAAATCGAGTCACACCTGTAAAATGTCCCCTATGTGCTCCCAAAAATTACACTTATGTTACTAAAACAGTTTTAAAAATTGGGATATGTACCCATCCAACAGGGAAATCAGTCTCCTCTGACTGCAAGAAGCCCCAATATTTGTAATAAATATTTTTCTTATTCAAAAGCTTTTCAATAAATCAATCCCCTTTCCTTTCCAAATATAATATGACTAGTTGGCAAATGCTAACAAGAAGCAAACAGTTCGATTCCAAACTATTACTTCAAAGTGAGACACTTTTTTTGTGTCCTTTTCTCCTCTTTATTTTTGTCCATTTAGAAAATGAATGTTTATGTTGAAGTGTTGGTTTGAAACAACAGAGGTAAATGTTAAAAAAATTGTTTCTACATCTCAGACAAGAAAGCTCTCAGTTCTAGCTAAAGAAAAAGTCTTTATCTAGAACTGAAAGAGGTTAACTTTGAAATTACATGACTCCAAATAATATTTGCAATAACTTTGTTGTTGGTACCCAGACTCTTCCTGCTGTCAGCAGATGGCAGCCTCGACATATTTCAGCGAAATTCGGGTTTCTTAGGGGAAGTTTAAGCCGGCTTTGGTCAGCATTTTCCTTTTGAGCTGATCCCTTTGCTGTCCATGCTCTGTCCTGACTTTCTCTCCATCTCCGTGGCCTGCAGTCATTTCTAGCTGAAGCCGGTCAGCTCTGAGTCAATTCACTGCTTTAAAATCGATTCCTCTCCTTCTTAACTGCAGTGGAATTTGGGGCTACAGAAGGCTTTCCTAGGCAAACATACACAAGTTCAGCCCAAAAGCAGGAGCCCAAATCTCATTACCTGAATCATGGGGTTTGATTTTTATTTACACTGCAAGGTGACCTAAGTGTGATAACCAAACCATACTCAGGTGTACAAGGATTGCAAGACTGAATTCCTGGCTGTGCTCTCCTGCTCTCCTACCCCAGTTTTGCATGAAAATGCCAACACCTTCAAACCGAAGTAAACATTTCCATAATGGCTTTTTTCCTCCAAAGAGCTGGGTGTCCATTATCGTTCTTGTAGTCAGTGAAAAAAGTTGAAAAATTATTTGCTTTAAATTTAATCCATGGGTTAAACTTTTTGGTTAAACCTAAGCCTGGTCTATAAACAAAGCAAAGGAAACATCAGGTGTAGCATTCTCTGCTGCTGTTGTATGTCACTTCTGAAAAGAGAAGGTTAGGTTTGAGATGAAATTAGGGGCTCAAATGCCTATGAGCTTTCTAGAAGTAGCAAGAATCTAAATCCAGATTCTGGAGCTAGTTTCACAACACTGGGCCAAACCCTCTTGTCAGGAATGTACTTAAATCTTTGGGTTTTCTGGTGCTAAGGTCTGAGTTTGGTGCTTCAGCCCTACTTCATTTACTGCTATCAGATATCAACAGAAGGAGATTTCCCTCACCCCAAGCTTCAGATGCCTTGGATGAGAAGGCAGCAGCTCACAGCAAATGCCACTTACACAGGACTCTGAGGAGAGAAATAATAGTAAAGCCCTCAGTTCATGATGATCCAGAGTATGTCTGCACCTCTGATTTAAAACTTCTCACCCTCCATGTAGCCAAGTGTGTTATTTTTTTTAATTCCTGAAATTTATACCCAAATCAATTTAAAATTGAGCTCATTTTTACTTTGGAGATACCAAATCAACACTTGCAGGCCTTGTATCCTACTTCTAGAGAGTGTATCTGAAAGCAAATAATTCCTTGATACTTGGGGGCGATGCATTTGAGATAGCTAATTGTAAGATCTGAAATGTGTCATGAGCTCCAGATACTCATGCAGGTGGTTCTCCAGGAGTATTGTCTTAATTTTCTGTTTCTTTTCATTCCCTTTTAATTGGATGTTCTGATAATCAAACCAGCCTAAGGCTTGATGCAGCAGGTAATGACTCACGCTGCAGCTCAGGGAGAGCCTGAGGTTAAAAATGCTGAGATATGAATAACACACAGGTATTTTCCACCTGCTGATTTTACTGCCACATCCCTTGGCCTGTTTGAAAAGTGGATTTGTGAAGCCAACACTGTCTTGTGCCAAGGAGGGAGCTCTCCTTGCCTCCACCCTGCAAGCCTGAGGTCAGATCCCACCGATGGCACAGCTCCTCACTGCAGGATGGAAACATCTAGCAACAAAAATCTAGTTGATACATTAAAAATCTGCAACTGGAGGTGAAGATATTGGTGTTTTTCGGTGAGTTTTATTGCTCAGGACTCTATGTTCTTAAATCATTATGCTGTTGTTGATACTGCACTGTGTTCATTCTCTGTCGAGCTAAAGCGTGGTCAACCCATGGCATTTATAAACACACTTTGTTTAGTCTCAGGATTTATCCCACCATAAAAGGGAGCACTAAATAAATAAATAAATAAATAGATAAATAAATAAATGAAAAACTGGCCACACAAAGGACAGGCTTCCAAAATCAAGATGCCGGATGTTTTACTTTGAACCTCACGGCTTCAGAGACTTCCAAGGACTTTTAAAGCTTGAACCAGGAAAAGCACACGTGTGCTTGTATGCTGAGGCCAGCAGAGCCCGCCTGCTTGAGCCCGGGATTAAGCGTGTGAACTGATGCTGACACTCTGTCATCAGCACCCAGAGCTCCTCCGACTGGGCCTGCCACACACGGCACTCGTGGGGTTCGTGCCACCCCTCCTAAAGATAGCAAAGCGCGGCCAGGGGGCCTTTGCTCCGGTTTCAGGCTCATTAGATGAGTGATGACAGCTTATAGTAGGGGTCCCCCGTGGCCAGACAACAAGCAAGGCCCCCCACTGCTGCTGCCCACCCTGGCGGCAGCTGAATTTGGCCAGCTGTCGTGGCAACCAGTGGGACACCGGCACAGATCTCCCCGAGTCTGGCTAAATGGGCTCTGTGCTTTTGGTGAGAGTTCCCCTGGAGCCTCTCACTCCTCAGAAATGTGCCCCCCCCAACCCAGAATTCGGGTTAAAATTGTTTTTCCCTGTTTCTCTTTGCAACTGATTTCACCAGAGATAACCTGGAGAAGACGTAAACCCCCTCCTTCTCTCTCCCTTGTTTTGAGTCGTTTCAGTGTTGAGCATTCACACCTGTGAGATGACTACTCGTCCAAGAATGAGCGTTTGCTAATTAAAAGTTTAATGTTGGTGTCTTTTAAGTATCAAAACGATTGTATGGTTTACCTCAGCCTAATATGTAATATGATCTCCATGTGTTCATTTAGTGCCATTGGCTGTAATCTTATCTAGGCTCAAAAATAAATTAAACTCACAGCACTTCCAATTTTATGGTCCTTCCCTGCATTCACTATTTTCTGAATTGCTGGACCATACCTAATTTCATGGGTTTATGAAAGGACTATTTTTCAAATTTGTGTTAGCAATTAAAACTAGAAAGGCTTCTGGAACGATCTCCAGTGTGCAGAAACTCCTCAGAATATGTGGCGAAGGTTTTGTTTCTGTTCTATAAAGGTGTTGATTCATTGCTCTACTTCCTGGTAAAACATCATACATCATTTGATGCAGATGAAGGCGAGGCAGAGAGCCAGGCATGGGGCATGGTTTGAGAACATGATGTGGCCTTTGTGGTTCTCTAGGCCCTGCTTTAAAATAAATTGATAACAATGATGTATTGAGATGTTGTAACTGTTTTGTTACTGCCATCACTTGCTTTGAACCCTCAGAGAGACAAGGATCATCTTCTTCTTCTTTCTAGAGATACTGTGATGCATGGAACATCAAGAGTCGCTGAACAAAGCACTGATCTAAATCCAAACAGAAAAGAGTTTTTTTATGGAAAACTCCATCACCACTCCGTGCAGTGGTCAGAGATCTGTTCTGCAAGTGGGTCTGAGTTAATCCATTCTGTTACATCCCAGTGATTGCTGATTTTGTGCTTATTACAAAAGTAATTCCATGTTTCAATGCAAAGCTGTTCAGTAATAATTTTAAGCCTTGATTTCATTTTCACGATTTCTGCAGCCACGCTGCCTTCTTGTAAAGACCTCTGTCCTGGTTGTCTTTGCTTAGTGTGAACATCAAAACATGCAACACTGGCACACAATGCACACTCTGTGTTTGTAATAGACACTAGAGAATTTATTCTAACTCTAAGGGAGTAAAAATCTCTAAGTGCTGGGATTTGCTTCTTGTTGTTTGCTTCAGATCTGAAAGATTGAAGCAAAAGTATTCTTCCTCTTTTTTTTTATTTCGTTGCACAACTCAATTTCCCCTACAATGAATCCATTCAGTGTGCAGGAATATTCTCCACTCTAAAACCAACGCAGCAGCATTCACTGAGGCCTCCCTGAACTGCACCACTGTTCACAGGCTGGTGCAAATTCCTCACACATTTCCATGGTGCTTCTCACTACAGTAGCTGAGTGCAGCACAAACAGGAATATTGGTGTATTCACAACTTCTCTGTGAGGTGACAAGTGATGTTACCCTGTCATTTTACAGCACCGTGTTCCAGAGGGCTGCATTTAGAGCAGTGTAAGTCCCAAAACTCACACTGAGCTGCAGGGCCTGTCACCTACAGTTCATGCAGCTGCCAGTATGAGAATTTCTGGCTCCACCTGTCAGACTGGGAAGGGAGGATCTAGACCCAAAGCCCAGTACCCGATTTACAAGATGGATCTCTACGTGGATAAAAGCTGGTGTTAATATAGGTCACCCATAGAGTAATCAGTAAAAAGATGATCTGCAGTCAGGAGCACAACAGAGTTATTCAGAAACACCAATTAAATGGTCTGTAATAATTCTGAACTGTTTATTGCCTTCATTCACTAAAAACTCTGCTTTAGCAGAAGAAGAGGAGGGAGGACAGGAGCAAGTGCTGGGTCTGACATAGTTACTCATTTCCCTGGATTACCCTGGTGCCCTGAATTAAACCCCCAAAACTAACAAGAAACTATTTCCCAGAAAACAGTCTCAGCCCGGTGTGTTTTTTCAGAGCTATTTTCACTGGTGTTCATTTCATGTGAGCTGATGCAAGTCCCGAGGGTTTACCTCTGACAAAAAGAGTGGGACAAACACACGAGTGCCCAGCAGCTCAACCCAGCTGTGGCGAGGCTGCCAAGGGAGATAATTCTGCCAAGCCAAACGGCTTCCAGGCTGTGCACTTGCGTGTCAAAGTGACATTAGTGTATTTTGACATAAGTGCTGTCTTTTATCAGGGATAAGCTTCAAAGCCACAGAGATGGAGAGATGGGAAACTGGAGGTTGACAGGAAAAGTAGAAGCTGACAGAAAAACATAAAGAGAATTTGTTAAAATAAACCAAACACTCCAAGAACCAGCGATACCCTCAAGGAGCAAATTTAGAGCAAGGGGTGTTTTATTGCTGTGAGACCATGACAGTTTTGGCATGGTAAATAAATTTTCTCTGCAAAATGCAATGGAATTTGGAGAGCCTTGTGTTTGCTCTAAAGTCTGGAGCTGCCTGCTGATGAGAGAAGCTTTAGTCACAGAGGATGGAGGTAGTTAAAATAGACTGACATGCCTGTCCATACCTATTTGGATTTAAATTCTGGACAGCTCAGGTCCTTATCTAAATAAAGTTTGGCAAGGAACTCTACAAAGCACTGGAAAGTGCTTCAATCCCACAGCTTCCTGAGTGGATACCTTCAGAGGTGAAATTATTTGCCAAAGTTTACATTCACAGCAGGCCACTAACAATACCAAGACCTGAAGGAGGCATCCCTGGAGCTGAACCCCGGAGCTCAATTCACGTGGGCAAGCAGAAGTGTTGTGGATCGCTGACAGTGCGGGTGAACTCACCCCGGGTCAGACACTTCCCCTGAGCAATCTCTCCCTGATGGATTACGGGCCGCTTGGGAAGCTGCCTTTGGCACGGGGAAGTGCAGAAAGAGGAGCACACGGCTTGGTTTGCAGCACTTATCACTGGGGTTTCTTGTCCCTTCGATTAGCAAGACAGAACTCCCGTCCAATTCCGTGGGCCAAAGCCTTGCAGGACGGGCCTAAAGGTTTCTAACTTCACATCAACAAATTTTCCTGCCTGAGTGATTGTTATGTCCAGCAGGGTAGGTCATTTCCCTCTTGAGCATTTTCCTCCTCTTATCTCTGGTGGCTCCCCAAAGCACATAGGTTTCACTGGAGCTCAAACTAAAACAACATCCAGCATCTGGCAAATCGGGTCATCTCTGATCTCTTGGTCAGTCCCCTCTGACAGCCACACGGTCAATAAAAGTGCTCAGAGGTGCCAGGAAGCTGAATCCCCCTAGCTATTCCTTTCCCAGGCTTGAAGCCTGCAGAAGACAGAACAACAGTTTTCAGATCCTTACCCAAATTTCAGCAATGGAAGAAGAATTTGCCAATTAACGGAGCCACAGCTTCCCCTGACAGCTGTCTATTAGCATGACTGATGCCTGCTGGAGTCCAGAAGCTTCTGCAGGGCACACATGAAGATCAAAGACTTCTATCTAAGTCCCTTACATCAAAATATTTACTTGCTGTCATCTGGAGAGATAAAGAGAAGTCATGGCCTCAACATCTGACAACTCTCCTGTGATGCTACGAATGTGCCCCGTTGGCCATTAATGTCACCGGTGATATAAATAGGATATTGCAATGCCTGCAGAAGGGTGCTTTCCAGACAGAGATAGCCAGATCGAATTCGACCTGGATAAGGCAAAAGGAAAACAGCCAGGAAGGAGGGATCACCGGGAAAACAGCCCTTGTGGAAGCAGAGGTACAGAGAGAACGAGCTCTTTAGCCCAACAGCATTTTTTTGATTCGGAAAAGGGCCTCTGATCTTTTAGCCCAGATCTGTGTGCTTAGATTTGATTCTCAGCTTGCTGTTAGTCCTTACTGCCATGAAGTCCACCATGATTTAGTCACTCCAGCTGCACGAGGCTGAAGAAAACATTTCCTCACCTTGATCAGCAACGTATTTATAAAATTGCAATATCATATCTGAACAAAGCCAGGAATCACAGAGGGAACAGAGCAGCTCCACAGCACAACAGCTGGAGACAAATAAAGAACATTAGAAATAAAAAATAATAATAAATATAATTTAGTCAAATATTCAAATATTCAAATATTAAATATTACAGTGTTAAAATATTACAAATATTAGCTCTCAAGTAAATTCTGTGTTTTAGAGAGCTGCTTGTTTTCTCCCTTCTCAAGGTATTTTTAAGCTTCTCATAAGGAAGACTTTTACTGTCTAGAACAAGGACCAGCACAGCAGTGACAGCAGGGGCTAAGGGACAATTCTGAAACAGTGTTTGTCTACAGTTCTATATGCTGCTGCAAATATTTCCTGGCAAGTTCTGGTGTTTTAGAAAATTGCACCAGGTCCACAAAAGCATTGAGATGTTTCACTCCTTGAAGAAATCAGCAGGAGTTCAGCACTTGCTCCTAATCAGAGCATCGGAGCAGCAGAGGCTGGTGATAAACAGTGAACCCGGCTGCCACAGCATCCAGATGCATCTGAGAAAGCATGACAAATTTTAAGTCCAGTTGATTTGCAAATCTCTAGTTTTATGCCTCCAACAGCACTCCTAGTTTTGTTTAAATGCCATTTTGTTAATGACTTTTCTAGGCTGCCCAGTACACGGCCCGGCAGTTCACTGAACACGAACTGGAGACCACAAGTCCAGAACTCTCAAAATGCACTGCTGCCTGCAGCGTTTGAATTTCATGTGTAAAACCAGGCATCACGAGCTGAATGAACCTTTTACACACTTCCTCAGCGAAGCAGTCCGGGGTGAAACCTGTGATCTGGACATCTGGCATGTTTACTGATTCCTAACAGAAATTTTGCTCTGGTCTTTCCCCATCCCAGGAAAAGCGTGATTTTTCAGAACATTCACTTGAAGGCACGTTGAATCTGTATTGCCATAGTTGATTCACAGGTTGCAGAGGTAATTTTGGCAGCTGCTCGTGGAAATGGAAGTCAACCTGTCTGCTGCTCCCAGGACATTTTGCAGTGCTTGGATTTCTGGACCTTTTCCAAAGTGTGGCATTGTTCACGTCCTTTGTCTTGCCATTAATGTCCCTACTGTTACGGTTTTGTCTGTTGGGTCAACGAGATTAGATTCCATTAGCACAGCAAACTGAAAAAAAAAATACAAGTTATTAGATAATCATTAAAGCACATCTGTTGCCTTTTTCCGAGTGCCAAAGTCTGAATTCCATTGAACTACTGACATGGCACTTGACCAGCGCTTAGTTCAGCTATGGGCAATGAACTGCAAAAGGATTAAAATATTAGCAGCCAGTGGATTCAGCCTGAGCCCTGGCAGTTTTGTTTGGACTGCAGGGAAAGGTGCCTGGAGCAAGAGAGAATGAAACAATTGCAGTAAGAAAATGCCAACGTTTTTGAGGCCAGGCCACGAATTGTGCTGTGCTGGTGCTCCACTGTGGTGTCACGCCAAGGGATCAGTTCCTCAGTTCCACGCTTTCATCTGCTGGGTCAAAACTCCTTGAGAACTTCCCAGCCTGAAAGTCTGGCTGCTGGAGGGCGGAAACTGGTTTTTCCTCCATCACCCAGACACCCAGAGTGACAGCAATCTGGAGTGTGAACAAACACCAGCCACCAGCTCCTTTTCTCTTTCAGAAAGTCTTCTGAAACATCGTGTAGCAAATATTTTGATTCATAGGTGTTTTTTATGTATAACTTTAATTTATTTTTTAAAGAAAACTTGTATATGTTATGTGTGTCTCTTTGCAAAGTGCTGGAAATCACATTTTTACAGACAGGAAAATAGATTTTTCAAAGAAGTCCTCATGGAAGGAGGCCCCCAGCTCCCAGAAGATGTCACTTGTGATTTAAAATTAAAGTGTTATTGTATAAACACCATAGATGTGTACTAATGTACCTGTCTATGACTAATTCTACAGAATGATACAAGGATTTACAGAGAAAGAAAAGGAAAAAAAACCTTTAATCATAAAAAAAAAAAATCGCATATTAGACCCACATTTAGGAGGATTTACTTTCTTTAAGAAAAGGCCCGGAGTATTGAAATCACTGTTGCTTTGGTTTGGCTGTCAGCAGCTAGTTTAAGAGTTGAGATCTTTTGGGACTTAGTATGAATGAAAATATTCTATGATTTAGTACAGGATGCCTGACTTTTGAGAGATCAAGCAAGTCAAGATACACACAAGATGAAAAGAAAAGTCTTGGATGATTTTCTGCCATCCCTGACCACGGCAAAAATCCACAGTTCACCTCTGAGCTACGCAGAAATTCATAGGTGCTAAAGACACAATCTGAAGACGCTCAGTTTTTTTGGTTTTGGGGTTTTTTTTTGATGGAGAAACACTTGCAAAACCAAATTATACTGATATTCTCTTGGCGCTTCACTGGCTGGATTGGTTAAAATGTTCCTCTGTGGAGTCTGGAATTCTTTACTAGCTATTAATTGATACATTTCAAGCAAATTTGGATGAATGGACATTCTATTGATGTTGATTTTACAGAGTGTAAGACGCGCACACCGAGGGGAGAGGGGGATTAAGAGGCACATCAGGTTTAGCCA
>VYXC01005427.1:6967-119832 GCA_013397175.1 Platysteira castanea
GAAAATTTTTTTTTTTTTTTTTTTTTTTTTTTTTGGTGATAATAGACATTCTCTAGCTTCCACGATAGTGCTAAACAAATACGTCTTAAACTAAACGCAATAGGAATGTAACTGGGGAGAGTTACATGTGATTGGAAATTTTAAAAAAGAAATTAAAATGGGCATTATTGTTATGTAGATCTTGCAAGTTTACAGAATCTTAAATGTAACTGATGTGTAAATCTTCTGTACGCTACAAGTGAAGAAGTTCATGTCACTTGTAAATCGTCAGTATGGTTTTAAAATATGGAAGTATGTTCTTTTCTAGTGCTAATCAGGTTTCAGAGCCTGAAAAATTGGAAAGACAAAGGAAAATTGCATACTTAAGGGAACAGCTAAAGGCATTCCATGATGAAGAAATAATGATTAATCAGCAAGTGGATCAGTTTCAGCAGGCTATATCTAAGTGTAGGGAAGAACATTCTAGACTCAGGTAAGTTACACTTTTTGAATGTAATTGTTTACTTCTGTTTCAAGTTATAGAGAATCCCTTCTTTATGTATCTCTTCTTACATACCTGTGATTCCTGAGATATTAGGCTCCAGTTTCTTTTTCACATTATAGAGAATAGAAACACTTAGGAGTAATTATTGCTTCTATAGTTAAGGAAGATTCACAAAGGCTTTGAGGCAAAGTGGTTCAAATACGAATTTAGCCCATACCCAAGATAAAAAAACAAAGCACTCTGGCTTTGATTTGGAAACCTGAACTTGAACAATGATTACCAGATGGGATTATGGCAGTGTCATTTATTGTCTTAAAGGATTTGGGAATTGTTCCTTATTGCACCTGATGTATTAGTTTAAATGCCTTTTATTGATTATTGTAACTATTGCTTACTGTGTGTTTTGTTGAGGATCTTTGAAAACAGTGAAATTGAAGCACTTAATTAGAAATAAATTTATTATAATCTGTTAGAAAGAAAAGTCTTGTAAAACTGTTGTGAAGTAGTCATTTTCTCTCTTGTTTTCTTGTCTTACGTTTTTTTAAACTATAAAAATATTATTGCATGTGTGTACCTAGCTTTATACCGAACTACTGACATCTTGGTACACTATGCTATTAGTAACTGAAAAACAAGGCTTTATAATTATTTTTACTGCACTTAAGGCTGTATAACTACTGAAAAAAAATCCGTTATCTTAGGAGAGAAAACAGTGATATGCAACAAGAGCTGGATGCCAAGCAGAAACAGCTGAGAGACCTGAAAGATAGTAAAACAAATACTTTGAAAAGATTTGGACCACATATGCCAGCATTTCTTGAAGCAATTGAAATGGCCCATAAGCAAGGACGCTTTAAAAAGAAACCTCTTGGACCTTTAGGTAGGAATAACTGCTGAAACATATTTTCTCATGGGATATTTTTGTATGGCTGCTGATGTAAATAGTGGTCTTTCAGGAAAACTTTGTTCTTTAAGGAACTTCAGATGTACCTTTCTCTTCTGTACTTCCTGGACTAAAGGTTTTATCCTGGTAGGTTATCTTTGTCATGTTTCTGTCAGGCACTCACTGACAGCTACTGGCTTTCCCTGTTTCCCAGCTGTTTTTGTTGAGGTGTTTTACAATGATAAACTTCCAGTGCACCCCTCTGATTCCCCCGCACCCTCAAAGCATCACACTACTGTGCTTTGACTGCTTGTTCCTCAGTGGATAGCACTCTTCAGGTCATGGACAGATTTTGTTAAAAATGTCCAATGGCTGACTTGCGGGTATGTCAAACTTGAGATGTTTTGCATGGAACAACTCAGACCCAATTGAGATTTTCTTGGAAAGCTGGCTTTTATTTGTCTTCTGTCCAGCTCTGACAGTGGCTGCTATTTTCAGTTTCTGAATGGAAGGAAAGGTTTCAGCATATTTTGGATGTAAAGTACATGGCATTTACTGCAGGGTAAAAATGTGCCAACACATGAGCTACTGAAGACAGGTGATATAGTGGAGATCTTCATGTTTGTTTAATTTGCAGTATAGTTGTTCCACTGCCTTCATTCTTAAAGCACTGAATTGTTGATAAGCTGTCTTTGCCCTGATACATTTCTGCTAAGCTGCCATAAAATTGGTACCCTAATGGAAGAAAATATAGGCCTCCAACTACATGTAGGTGTCTCTAGGTAGAGAAATTATATGTTTGTGTTCTCAGGTCTGTTGTAGAGTCTTTTAACTTGCAGTCAACTTCTTCATTTTTTTTCTACTGGTAAGAAGGGTTTATTTTAGACTCTTAAAAAAACCTGCAATACAACAAAACAAGAACTTTGAGTGGTAAAAGTGCTCTATTGAATGTTTTATCATGAAACTCAGCATCTAAAACCTTGCCCCTTACATTTATTTAGGTGCTTTGATTCATCCAAAAGATCCTGAACTGATCTTGGCTATTGAATCCTGTTTAAAATCCCTACTTCAAGCATTTTGCTGTGATAATCATAGTGATGAAAGAACTCTTCAGTTTCTGATGTCAAAATATTTTACACGTGGACATAGACCTCAAATAATTGTAAATAAATTTCAGAATAAAATTTATGATACTAGCCAGAGGTAAGTTATGTTTTGAATTATATTGCGTAGCCTTCATGGTTGAAAAGAAGAACCATTTGTAATTTTTTTTGTTTTGAAGAATCTCACGTGAGTTTTATGAATGGTGTTTATTTTTCTTTTCTTCAGAGCTGTTTATCATCCAGAATTCTCAACAGTTCTGACAGCATTGGAAATAGATAATCCGGTGGTTGCCAATTGTTTGATTGATATGAGGGGTATAGAAACAGTGCTGCTGATTAAAGTAAGGCTTTATGCTCGCTCTTGATCTTTACAGAAACATGTGGAGAATACATGACACCTTCAATGGTAGTGTCTGTAATGGATAAAAGAGGTAGAGTAAGTTTTGCTCCCCTCTCTGCCCCATGTGTTTCAGGACCTTTCCTGTTTGTTTCTGGGTTGTTTGCCACTACCTTTCTGGGCCTCTAAGTGGTGTAGTTTCCCAGTCTAAATAGTCCATGTGTGTGTAATCAGCTTCTTAACTGCTGGCTGTCTCATGTCTCTGTTAATTGGTGGGTTCAGGATGTGCCACTTTTGGGTAATCCAGGTGTTATCAAAATTCACAACCAGCCCCTACCAGTTGTACCTAGCAGCTGGTAACTAAGTTTTCTGACACTATCTGATTTCTAATCTTAATTGATTTTTGATTTTCTGTTAGTACTGAAGATACCAGCTCCTGCAGATAAGATAACAGGTAAAATGTTCAAAAGTAAAAATGAGGTGTATATGTTTTTATGCAGAGAAGGCAAGGTATTCTCCAAGCAGAACTAATGATGCTTACTTTCTGTGAATTTTATTTTTCTCCAAAATCTTCTGTCCCAGTTTATCCTCTGACATTCCTACTGGAAAGAGGCAGTTCATGCTCTGTCTAATGCAGAGTTTATCAAGCATGGCTGCCACTGAATGGGTTACATAACAGCTGAACTTCCTAGGCTTTACTCATGGCAGGAATGTTGAGATCGTTCTTCCCCCTCTGCCTGAACTAACCAGTGATTTTCATAACGTTATTATCTTTGAGCCCTACTTGAACAATTTCAGCTGAATCTGAAAGAAGAATTCTGTGGAAAAGTTGATAGTTTGGAATGGATAACATGGTTGCCTTGGACAAAGCCACTTGTGACCACTTAGTCAGTGCTGGGGTTTCTTACCAATATATTTCCCTGAACTTTAATTGAATATTGTTTGATGTACTTCATACCTTGCTTTGGAAGCTTGTTTCCTGTGTGTTTGTTCTGGTTTTGACAGTTGAATATACCTGTGCATAGTAACCTTCTGGTTAGTGATATTTTTTCCCTAAGGCAAATTATAAGGGACTGATGAGAAAATAGAATTCACAAATAAATGACCAACTAAACTTAGTGGATTCTTGAGAACATAAATGTCTTACTCAACTGAGAAAAGTAGATTCTTGACATGACAGATAATTTTCACATTCTTTCATTACTGTATTTCTTTTCATTAAGAAATGGAATTATTTCTGGGTGAAAACATTTAGACAACTTTTAAATTCTTACCTTCAGTTATGGTTGCTTTTCTGCAGGTATGATAAGGCCATTGTGTTTTTCAGAATAGCCGCAAGGCTCGTGAAGTAATGCAGTGGAATCGGCCCCCAAAAAACTGTAGAGAAGCTTTCACTGCTGAAGGTGATCAAGTGTTTGAAAGACGATATTACTCTTCCAATTTTGCCAGACCCAGGTTCCTAAGTCAAGATGTTGAATCAGAAATCAGGTTAGCATCTTGTAATGTTGTGTTTGTAAAAAATGCACTTGTTGTCATGAATAGTGGAATTGCATATTTGTCTATTTGCATGTACACTAGTCTCTCAATTTTCTTTCTGAGATTTACATTTCCTTTTTGAGAATTCTAGAAAATTTCTGACTTTCAATGCCTTTCTGTGATAGGGACAAACTTGCATTGTATCTAGTTAGCTTGTGGCATATAGAGCTTACCCACCAAGTAGGGATTTTCTGTGCTCAATACTTGAGGAAATCTAGCTACCTTCCTTTTTTAGTTTATGCTGGGTGAAAAAGAGTATGAAGTCAAAG
This sequence comes from Platysteira castanea, assembly GCA_013397175.1. Classification (NCBI taxonomy): domain Eukaryota; kingdom Metazoa; phylum Chordata; class Aves; order Passeriformes; genus Platysteira; species Platysteira castanea. The sequence goes on from VYXC01005427.1 coordinate 11,580, forward strand.
CTCTTTCTTTAAAAATACAATACTTGAGCAGTGGTGTCATAGTTTACTGCAAGGGAAGCCTGACTATTCAAACTAAAGTTGTTAGCACACATCCTCCTACTGGTTTCAAAGTTTGCATCTGTGTTTCCTCAGGCTTTTGACTTCATTCATGGTAGGTATCTCTGAGAATTCCCTCACCTTTTATAGTTTTAGGGTTTCTTTCTCTCATTGCTTTCAAAATGGTAGTTAAAAAAGCAAAATGCACTTCGAAGATTACAAACTTAAACTGTCACCAAGGAAATTTGTTACAGTATAATATTTCATTTTGAAGCTCAGATTATATTAGAGACATATTAAGTAATTTCAGTATTAATGGCTGATAGTATAAACCGAATTGAATCTTAAAATTTATTTCTATGAACTCAAAAGTTTTAAATATGTGGGTTAACTGTACTTTGTTCATGTCGGTATATAATGAACTTCACTCAAGATTATTTTAACTTTCAAAGTGTTACAGGCATTCCATTACCAGTTTCGCTATGGGGGAATGATGTAGGCTAGTTAAAAAGGAGTGCATTTTTACCAGTTGTCTTGTCACACATAAAATTTCTATTTGTGTATTTCTGTATGCCTGTGTCACAAATAATATCTGTGTGGTATGTAATATCTCAATATCACTTTGTTCATAAAGTCACTTGGATAAAGAAATTGAAAACAAAAGGACACAGTTGAGAGCATCTCAGCAACGTTTGTATTCCACTGAAAATGAGATTAGGCAAAATGAAGATCTTCTCTATGGTCATCAACGACACCAAAAACAGCTACAGGTAAAAAATAGGTACAGTGTTAGTTTGTAGAAACTCCTCAATCTTTCCCTATTTCGTTTTGACTTCTGCAATCTGTTTGGAATGCCTGATAGTTTTTAATGTTTATCCTTACTTTTGCTGTTTTTTATTTTTGTAGTATGTTCTTATAATTGAGGACAGAGCGATAGAGGCCACATCGATCCTAGCATATGCTGTTGTTTCTGTTTAGTATCTTCCCCCTGCCTTGTGCTAAATCTTACAAATTTCTACTGCTTTTTCTGACACAAGTAGTAAGTTGTTGCGTAGAAGAGACGCTTGCGTCATATAATACTTCTCCCTCCTGCATTTCTGTTGAGCCTTGTCTCTTCATTCCCAGAATCTTGTTTATCTTCATGCTCTTCCTGTATATTCTTAACCCGTCTTGATATGCTGAATATTTCTTCTTTAAGTTTTCTTAATTTTAATTTCTTTATAAACCACTTTACGACTGTTAGCCTCCTTTCTCTGGTCTCTGGTACTTCTAGGTAGGATATATATTTCTGGTGGCCAGTGGTGCTCCAGGTAGACAGTGTAAGCTAATATACAGTATATAAGGTTGTATCCAATAAATTAAAGTAAGAAGCAGCAAAAAAACACAGCATGTGGTCTGAAATGCTGAAGATAAATATGTGAAGAAAAAATAAAATGTATTTTATTCAATTGTCATGTCAAATGGAAATGCAGTAACTTAATTCATTAAATTGTATGACTTTCAGAGCAAGTTATATGTTATGAAAATGAATTCCATAGGTGGGCGTGAAGAGTTGTGTCTCGTAAGTCATTAACGAAACTAAAAAATACAAGTATCTTCTTCCCTGTGATGACTTAAATGAACAATTGTGAACTTTTCTCTTTAGTTAAGCTTCAGAACATGTATTTGCTTTTTCTTCTCAGATGAAAGTAAGAACAGCAAATGCAGAAATAGCAGATCTTGAAAACATGGAAGAACACCAATCAGCGGACATCCATGTATTAGTAAGAATTCAATTATGTCTAATCAGCATATGAAATAATGTCTTTTAATGTTGGCAATGTTTTGAAATAAGCAAAGTTGAATAGTGAAGAATGTAACACTTGCCATAATTCTAAACATTTCTGTAAATGGAATGATTTTATTTATTTCTGGTGATTTAAAAATAATTTTTCCCCAGGTTTTGCAATATTTTTCTCTTTGAATCAGAAAGTATTTATGATGATAATTCATTAGGAATGGTGTCATTTTCTAGGAGACAACAACAATCCACTTATTCTTCCTGCATTCTATTGCATATTGGATGTATATGAGCCACAGGTCCAGAGGGAAATTACGTTGTTCGTTCTGTCTTTTCATCACAACTCCCAAATAAAATCCTCTTTAATTTTCAGTCACATAAATGTGAAGTTTCCCTTTTATTTTGCAGTTTTATTCAGATCCTACAAGGTCTGTCAATCTCTTCCTTTGGGCTTTAGTGACAATTACATTGAGCTGCTCCTATTCTTACTAGACTTATAGAGAACTGCATGTAGTACTTTACCTTAATAGTGATAGTAAAATTAAAATCTGGTACAGTAGTTTACGAGTGTCTCCTTTTTTTATTCTTAACTTTAATACATTTTGACAGCAAGAGGAAGCTGAAGAAAATAAGGCTAGGATGGAATCTGTAAAACAAGACATGCAGCTACAAAGCAGAAAAATGGAAGAACTGAAAAATAGTCTCCAAGCAGCTGAAAAACAATTAGAAGAAGTTAAAGAAAAAATTCATCAAGTAGAAGAAATTGCTGGCCCAATTAAGGTAACAATAATTTTATATTGTGTTTTTGATTTGTTTCATTTATGTGTCAATGTGAATGAGGTTAAGAAGACGTGAGGCAGGAGAAAGGAACTCGCCGTTTCCTGATATACTTAAGGTCTACCAATAAAATGGAAGTGGAGAATTCCATCTACTGCATATTGGGAAATAAGCTTGGCAATATTTTGAAGGTGATGTTGATTGTTAAGTGTAGTCACTGTGGTGTTTTATGTTTGAAGAGAGTTCATTTCCAGGTATCTTTAGTCTTGGACTGAAAAGAAAGGAAAAACAGTTTCCTTTACTTTCCTTTTTTGTGCATCACATTTGCTGGTTTTGCTTGTTTGTTTCTAAGAAACCTTGGCTGAGAGTATTCATAACTGTTCATTTCTCAAAATAGCATTTGAAGTTCTATATGAAGTGGTTGTTATTCTACGAAGTTACATAATCACAGAAGGTACCAGTACGTAGTTTTAATTATTCAAGACTACAGAAGGCACCTGGAAATGGCAGAGAAATAACAAGACTTAAGATAAATAGCAGTGTGGTGACATACAAAATTTGGTATTGGCAAAAGGAAGGCAGTCTCACGTTGGCAAGAGGAACTCATGGTTTGAAAATAGAAAACAGAAATAAGAGTCCAGGACGTTTATAGCATTGTAAACTTTTAGAAGGATGAAGTGAAGAAAACTTAAAAGGTCACTGTGGGAATCTCTTACATATCTCACTTAAACAGTACATTGCTATGTAGTCAGCCCAAACTAAAAGAGCAAACGAAAAGAGTAAGGAAACAGGTCAGCAAAGCAACAGACAAATGTGTTAGTTCTAAGCTATCTAATATGGAAGTTTTAGAGGTATGATCTATTTTAAAAGAACCACTGTGTAAGGAAAGAGAGTAGATTTATTCAGAATATGAAAACATTATTGCATGTTATTTAGAGTACTGAGCACAATCAACGGCAGCACTGAAATTTCTGAAAAGGTTTTGAATCAGATGTGTTAAGTGTTCTACAGTTGTTTAAGGAGCTGTTGACATACATCAAGTTGTGTATGATATAATCCTAATACAGGATTAGAAAAAAGTAAGAGCATCTGTTATTGTTGGTGATGGTTGGTTTTCTTGTTTGTTGTTTTGGGGTTTTTGGAGGGTTTTTTGTTGTTTTTTTTTTCTGTTTGATTTGGTGTTTTTTATTTTCCTTTGTTGAGACAAACCATCTAGTTGACAGGAATGAGGAAGAAAATTAAGTCCTAATTTATGTCATTCTTTATATCTCTTTGCTTCTCTGGAAAGATGCATCACTTCACCAGTGTCAATACTTATATAGTATAGAGGTTGGTGGTGAAGGGTCTGGAGCACAATTCCTGTGAGGGAGCTGAGGCTGTTTAGCCTGGAGAAAAGGAGGCTCAAGGGGGACCTTACCAGTCTCTACAACCAGGTTGTACTAAGGTGGGACTTAGTCTCTTCTCCCAGATAACAAGTGACAGGAGGAGAGGAAATGGCTTCAAATTGCACCAGGGGAGGTTTAGTTTAGATATTGGGAAAAAAAAATCCATGGAAAGGGTTGTAAACCATTGGAACAAACTTCCCAGGCAAGTGATTTTATCACCGTCCCTGGAAGCGTTCTAAAATGTATGGATATTGCACTGGAGGACATGGTTTAGTGGTGTATATGGTGGTGGTGTTGGGTTGATGGCTGGACTTAATGTTCCTAAAGGTCTATTCCAACCTATGATTTTATATTATAAGTATAGCAGGACACTGAATTTTGACACAGAAATGCAATTCTGGCTGATGTCACACAGGCATCAGAAGTTCCAGATAAAATGTAGTGTAAAAAGTAAATGAAGTTTTTTTGAGCTTTAGGAGAAAGCATAGCTTTTTTTAAAGATGAAAACATCACCTCAGGATATAATTCTTAAAATCATTGCATGTATTTATTCCCTGTCAGAATTGAGCATAGACTTTCCCATAAGCTGCTGTTAAAGCTCCCAGACTCCAGGAGGAGTAGTGTTACTGAAAGCTAAATAAGTTAGAACAACCTGTGATAAGTCAGCAAACACTAGAGAGATTCTCAGGAATCTGCCACAAACAGCTCACATCGTGATTTGTTCCAAACAGGCTGAATTAAACCAGGCTGAGTCAGAAGTGGAAAACAGTAAACGCCGTTTGCAGCACTATGAAGACAAACAGAGAGAACACGTGGCTTGCATAAATAAGCACAAAGATTTACTAGTTGCCAAAGAAAAGGAATTAGAGGTACGTGTGGTGGAGGTTTTTTTTTAGCTGTTGAAGTCAGATGGTCCTTATTCTTCTAATATTTAATAGTAAATCATTCCACTCGTATAACATACGGACCATATTAATATGCTCAGCTACAGTGAGTATTCTCTCAGCTGTGTCCTACGCTGACTATGTAAAACAAGTAAAGTAATTTTGTGTAAGTGAATGGAGGCCTCTTTTTTTCTGACAGGACACCTTTGCTGTCTTGACAGGTAAATTAGAGTTCATCCATTTAGGACCATTTCTTCTGTCTTTTGCAATGAGAAGATTAAAATTACTTAAAATTTGGGGCTTAAGTTAAATTGAATAATACTCTTTTGGTTTCTTGGATGGTAGGTTTTTCCTTGTATCCCAGATCCCATATCTGGTCTTGATTCAGATCCCAGATCTGGATCTGATCCCATATCAGATCCCATATCTGATCTTTTGAAGGCTTAACCCTTATCAAGCTTTATTAACTAACTCTGAAATCACACCTGCAAAGACTTTTGGAAGACTGCCCTCTTTAAATATGGTGATTTTGGTTCCTTATTTATCTGCATTAGCTAAATAACTGGAATTGTATTAAAAATCCTTGATATTTCAGTTCTTGGCACTGAAATAACTACCCATGTATAAATGTTGTCAATAAAATTGTTAACTGGGTTTGCTGTAATGAAAATGAAAAGAACAACACAAAAGTATTGTTCTTGCTTGGAGTCCATGTTTTTCTATAGCATAAAATATTTGCTGTGAAGACTAAACAGATTTTTTGAAAAATATGACAATTATTTGAGTTTCAAATATTCCTTTAGGAAAAAATGGCAAAAGCAAGGCAAATCTTCTCGGAGCGCCTCAAGGTCAGCAGAACCATTAAAAGTCTTGATGCGGAAATGAATCGCTTGAGAGAGAACATAAATTCAGCAAGTAGTCACCATGGAAACAGAGAAGAAATAATACAGTAAGTCATCTTTACTTTCTAAAACAGTTCAGGTAGGTTGGGAAAGAGAGGGAAACTGACTCACTTTGTGTTTATATGTGGTTTTCAGCTATGTATGAAGGTGTGGAAATGTGTTGTACTAATTCTCAGCCAACCAGTACTGAAGAGATTTAGGAATCCTGAAACACCTTCCAGTGATTTTAAGCAGCATCTGTGCTGTATATATATGACATTACCAATAATCACATACCCTCTTGAAGTATTCCAGTTACGACTACACAAATTTAACTCACCATCGTTTTGTGATGTATTGAGTATTAAGCATAATTCTAGTTTGAATAACTAATGCACAAGTTAGGCAGTTCCTTGAGGTTTTGACTTCAGTGCATTTCAAGGAAGCACTCCCCTCAGATATTCATGAGCATGGGGAACCCAGTCATTCATTTTCCTTGGTGAAAGAGTTTATTTTCAAAAGAATTAAAAATAGAATTAAGATTTAATTTTTATCCACATTGCATTTGTCAGCAGTGTCTTACTTGACTCATGAAATGCTTTTAGCTTTAACATAAATCATCACAAGAAAGTTTTCATTTGAATATTTTGATTATCAAAATGACTTTCAGCATTTACAATAGCTCAGTTTTACTGTAATGCATATGGTTCCTAACCTTTCTGTTAATTAAAACAGGCAATTTCATTATGCAAAGGAAAGATACGAGGATGCAAGCAATAAAGTAAAGAATTTAAGGAGATTTATTGCAGTGCTGGATGAAGTAATGACAGAGAGGCTCAAAGTGTATCGGCAATTTTTAAGGTGAGTTTAAGGCTGTGTTCACAACAATCTTTTTAACCTAAACTTGCTCTCGGTTTCAATCTTACTGTGCCTGGCAGTTTAGAGGCAGTCTGGACTGACAGCTGGAAAAGCAGTGCAGTAGTGGAGCCTGTATTTTGCTTCATCCCAAAGGCCTCAATTGTGCTGCCTTCATCCAAGGCAGTTGTGTTTGAGTGCTGGTTTTGGTCAGTAAAATATCAACAACATACTTGGACTTGAAATAAGCTGGGCCGTCACTCATTTTAATTGATTATAATTAGTGGTGCTGAGCTCCTATAATCTCATTGTAGGCCAAACACTTTTCCTCTGCCCTGTGCTGAAAAAATTTGAAGATCTTGATTCAGATTCTGTAATTTGACAGCTGCTTCTCCATTACTGGATGTATACTCCTTCCTTCTTGCTTCAGTCCCTTAGTATCCTATACCTATCCCTGAAGATTTTGTTGTTGCCTTCCTTCAAAAGGACCGGTCTGTTTTCTATTGCAGCACTTTATCATTCCCTTTAACAGAAATTGAGGGATATTTTGATGGGATCTGCTTTTTGTACTTTTTGATCTGCATTTGGGGGAGGTGCCAGTATGATCCTGACAAATGGTGATGATGAGGAGAATCCCAACCTTTGCAGGTGGAAGTATGGATACAATAGTGGGCAAGATTTACCTTCCAAATCTGATGTTTGCCTTTTGGTTCCCACATATGTCATATTGAATCTTAGTCCTAGTGGCCAAGTTGGAGAATGAATTCCATTTTAGGACATGTTAAAGAACCATAGTTCTTTCTTGAAGGAACTGTCATGTGTGGTCTAGGATATGCTAGAATTGAGGGCAAAGGCGGTGAACAGAGAAATTAATACACAACACTCTTTAATTCCCAGAATCTGGTAAAGTCCATGCCAATTTGTTACTGTGCACTCCTAGTACTGAATAGGGAGTGGAACGTGGTAATTTTCTGTTGAGTCTCTGTAAAAAGCTCCCAGTTGTTACAACCTACCCCAGAAGGTGAGGGTGACCTAAGTTCTTGTTGATAGATCCCTTGGGGCAGATTGGAGTGAAACAACACTGAATTGGTGTTTGTCTATATATGTCTGTATATATGTGTAGTATTTATTTTTAGAAAAATTTGGTTTCTTGGCAAAAAACAGGTATGTAGCCATTTTGATTGTTGCTATCTATAGTACTATGACAACATAAAACCATAAAAATACCGCTTAAGAAAATGTATAAGAAAGAGAAGGAAAGAATAAGAATAGGAAGATCACCCAACCCATGGGCCTTACAACAAGATTTGGTTTTTGCAACTTCAGTGTTGGTTGAAGCTGCTGTTACAGGCTGGATCTGTCAGATGGTGAAAGAAATGCCCAGAACACAAACTCTCTTTTAATATAAACTGGGTTTATATTCACCCAGGCTCAGCTGGGAACATCCAGATACCTCCCCTGGGGTGGGGAATTTCACACTGGATGATGTAGTGTTTTGGATCACGGGACACTTCTGGAGTCTTTGACACTTTCTAGGATGATACAGCTGTCTATGATGTCAGTGCAGTTGAATCCAGTCTGGCCCCTCAGCAGAGATGAACCACCTTCAGGCTACTGTGAATGGCCCAGTACTTCTGGCAAGGAAGTGATCACAGCTGAGTTCACCTGAGTAAGGACAAAGAGACAGGATCTGCCTCCAGAGTTTGCCTCTTTCCTTATCTCTAACAGGAGCTGTAGCCTGAGGTGTAGCCTGTGCTTGCCCTCTGGGCACTTTACATGTCAGCAGCTTGGCCCCGGAATGTTTGAACCATCAGCATCCCAGTCTCTCTTCCAGTATCACTTGTGATACATTCTTCTCCCCAGACCTGGGTTGACTGGACAATATTATCCCCTTTATCTTATCTCAAGTTGCCATCACAATTTGAATTCCCATTAGTAGGTATATGTGGGGAGGGGTGGGCTTTGGTGGCCGAACATGAACAGCTGTTTCTTTGCAATTTGCTACAGTGGGCAAAAGTCCTTCAGTGATCTTAGGAATGTTTAAGCCATTGACCATTTCAGTCTCTCACACCAGTCTGTTACAATAAAATTTTAACAAATTCAAAGCTGTACATCTGGATTTCTCACATTCTTACTTCGTGTCAGTGATTCTCTCCAGTATGTTTAATGTCGCCCACTTGGGAGCATAATTCATTTTGAGAGGATGTCATTAGTGGAGCAGGGCTTAATACTTAATGATGTGGGACTGTTGATGAAAATCTGTTGTCACTTTTTCATATATTTTAAAACTTGCTGCCCTAATGTTTATTTGCTTGATTTAAGGAGCCTTTCTATGCAATGCAAACTCCACTTTGAGCATTTATTACGTGTTCGAGGTTGCTCTGGAAATATAATTTTTGATCACAAGAATGAGACACTTTCCATAACAGTAAGTTATTTTATATTACTTCAATTACCATAATACATAATGAATTATTATTTGTTTTAGTCTCAGGTGCTAGAAATGCCTTGCAAATGATAGAATAAATTCTTTCCCTCTCCAAAATGTGATAGCTAAATTGTAGTGTTATAAGTATTCTGATCAAGTAATCAGTCATATAAAAGAGTTAGTTACGATTACAAGTAGAAAATTGTGAGGTATAAGGTATAGAAATGTTAGGAGTCTTGTGTTTGAAATATGCAGCCCCTTAGTAACCTCACCAAGAAGTTACTGGACTTCCTATGTTTTGGTTGAGAAATTATGGGGACCGTCATACACACCAGTTGTGCTGGTTGGAAACCCCCCTACCCTTCCCATCTTGGTTTGAATATCAAGGATTCCAATCAGTGGATCACAGTAGAGATAACCAATGATTGTGATAAGAATATTGTTGAAGTTATGTAACTAACAAAACCAGTCATTGTAAAGGTTAAATTTAAGGAACGGGCATATTATGCATAGTATGTAAAAGAAGTTATGTAACAGTGATTCAGCAGAAAAAATATATAAAATGGCTGGATTTCATCTGTTGAGCACAACACATTGGAGGAGTTTCCAAAAACGTGAATGAAGAAGTGTCTGCTTATTCACACCAGATCAGTGCCAGATAAGTTTCTTTTGTCCTGTTTGGTGACAGTAGGATGTTGTTGAAAACAAGGAAGAATAGAAAACATTGCCATTTTAAATGGGCAGATTGCTAGATTACAAAGAAAACGTGTGGATTGTTGTTTTATGCCAATGATAAGAACTAAGTAGTGAGTCATCCTAGTCAGTATTTCAAAATAACTCATTCCTGTTTCATTGTTAGGAAGTTCACCAGTATTTGTGTGATTGTATAATGACTCTAGTTGTTATTTAAACAACTTAATGCATGAAAGCTTCGATGGGTTTTTTTCTGTGTACCTTTTAACATACATCCCAAAAGGTTTTGTCATGGATTTCTTAGCTTTTTTTTTCTGTGGGAGACTTCAGTTTTAGGGATTAAGGGGGAAAATGTGCAGTGACAAGATAAATGCATGTCACAGTCCTAACTAGACAGGTGAAGCACATGTATCTGAAGAACTGAACTCAGTCCATAAAATTCAAGTCAATACTTGACTTTATCAGAATAAATACTTTTAATAGCTGATGTCTCGTGTATCTCACAAAAGACATCTGTATTTAGTCAAGAAATTTAAGTTGCAAAAGGAAAATAGTTGCCTGCAAAAAAAAAAATCCCGCTTCAAAATAATCCTTATTTGCCTGCTTAATTTGTTAAAGGTAATGCAGTTAGCAGGACAAGAAGATATCCAAGTTTCATGTTACAGAAGGAGTGCCACAAGATGTCATCATAATCAATGTAACCAGATGGCTGTTCACAATGTTTCATGTATTCCACATAGAGAATCTCTTCCTCCTTTGAAATTCTGCTGTAAATCAATTACCTGCTTTTCTATTGTGGCTGGTAACCACTGGATTTTACTGTAATATAACTACACTGGTTGACATTTATTAAACATTGTTTAACAGCTATTAAAAATAGAGATTTGAATAACAAAACACTGGCAGAGTCATTCAATCTGTTCAGTGTGTATGACTCTGATAGAGAAAGTTGCAGTGATCCTAGAAATGTGTTACTAAATGGTTGGGAGCCATCCCATTCCAGAATGGCAGTTGCAGTGAAATGCAGAAAATTGGTTGCAAGTGATCTCTATCTGTTCCTGTATAATGTGTTTGCTGTTAAATTATGATTCTGTTAGTATGTATTCATCTCAGATTTAAAAATTGCTCCAATATTTTTATTTCAAGGTTCAGCCTCGAGAGGAAGAAAAAGCTGCCAGTAGTGATCTAAGATCCCTATCAGGAGGTGAACGTTCCTTCTCCACAGTTTGTTTCATTCTTTCTCTGTGGAACATTTCTGAATCTCCTTTCAGATGCATGGATGAATTTGATGTCTACATGGTATAGTTTAAACTTAAAACTACATCTCCCATTCTGATTTGTATAAATGAGTGAAATAGTTGGGTTGTTACTTGTATTTGGTTAGATTTAAAACCACTATAGTTAACTGTAAACTATAAAAAGCTCCCAAACCAAAATCAAAATTCCCCAAAGCAAAATTTGTTAGGGACCTTGTTGACTTTGGTGACTTTTGAAGCTTATTTTGTTTCTGAAGTTGATATCGAGAACTATGAGCATTTCCATTAATTTACATGCTCAAACCTTTGTTCAGCATAAAAATAATAAATCAACTATTACTGTGTTTGTCAGAGGTTGACTCTGCATATTGCTGTGACATTCTGGGCTTGGCATGTGCTTTGATTTCTGCCAATTTTGAGATCAGTGTGGGGTATTTTCAGAGCAAATGTAGCAATTGAGTTCACTGTTGCTACTCATTTTATAGAAACTCATACTTCAGCTAGTAGCATGTTTCCAAGATGCTGAAATGCAGAAAAATGAGCAATAAATACTAAGGTTATCTAAAACTGATAAATAATGTCTTTGTGTACAGCTTCCCTGGGCAGGCCACTAACCCATTTTGAAATTTATTTTCTTTTCTTAGGATTTATTTCCTACTTATTAATATGCAGGGTGGTACGAGTTTGAGAAAATATTTATTTCTATGAGACAAAGATTTGATACTGGCTTATTTAATTTTTCCTCAGTGTCCCTTCTTCATCAATCATTTATTTGCCAGGAATCACCTAGAGGGAACAAAGATAATATAGTTTATATTAAAGAACTGCAAAAAGGACAGTATGCAACTAAGGTAGTGAAGCAGTCGTTTTTCAGCCAACTTTCAAATCTTAGATCCTCTTTTAAAAGTTAGTTGTGCAGAAGTTTATCCATCTTTGCAGAAAAGGGTGGATACTCAGAACTGTAGGCCTTGCAAAGAACTTGCATGTCATCTATTCCATAAATAATTCCACATAATTTGTCTTTCCACCACAGTGCCAGTGTGCAGCCTTACTGTCCACACGTTCTGTAGTTACTCTTGGTGTAATCACAGAGCCCCACCACATGAGGACTCCATGGTGTATTTTTGTGGGAGATCTCTGGTTTCATGAGGAACAGTGCACAGCAGCAGAGCTTTGTTAGTCGCTACTAGTAACAGCTTCCTGTTGCACATCCTTTTCAGTAAGCCTAATGCGTAAGGTTGCGTTCAAAATAGCAATAATGACAATAACAGTAATAATCCTTATAAAAACAAGCTTCATAATATCATAATATCAGAGTCCATAAGGAGCCCTTGAATTCTTTCAGGTGATTTTTGAGTCAGGATTTTACAGGAAACATTATTCTGCTAAAATACAGTTCATCTCAGTATACTCAGCAAGAAGTAGTGTATGTACATCAAAGCTGATAGAAAAACACTATGAGTAGATGAGTGTGTGGTTGTTCTGATAGAAGCTTTCCATTGCCCATGTATACTGAAAAGTAAAGTTTAAGAATTTCCCAGACTATAATTTGTAGCTTTTAGAATTTAACCCTTATGTTTATCCAGTTTTTCTTAGCTTTTATTAGTATTATTTAGGTATTTTCTTTAGCTAACATTGACTGTATAGCAATTAATTCTGGTAGGTTTTCTAGAATCGTATTTCCTAATGTATTTATTACTGTCAGTATCACTACCTGACAAATCTTTTGTCTTTAGGACATGGTTAACAGAAGAATTGCCGTTGATATGATTCTGGAGAGGGCTGACTTTCAGAGGCATCGACAGTTCATTTTGTTTACCCCCCTGAGCATGAGGTAATACTGCTGTGCTTTGTGTCAGGATACAAGAATTGCAAGAGATTTCTCTTGCAAGGAGTGTAACTAGAAAAAGTTAAGTATGAGGAGAAAGAAATTTTGCTGTTTTTAGCAGTAGAACATAAACAATTAAGCAGTTAATTGCTGATCATTCTGTGAATTTAAAGGATATTTTTAATAGGTTTCTTTTTTACCCTTCCTTACATCATTGTAATTCTGTGGGACTTCAATCAGTTTATCTGAAATAAAACAACTTTTTGAAATGTTTTATTTTGTCAAACAGGCTCTTCTTAGCTTAGAGCCCTGTATGTCCCTTTCCCCTACCAAAAATAACAAAAGACTTAGATTTTTTTCTATTAATACTACAGTACTTTCAAGGTGTTTGTCATTTGAGTTGATTTTATTATATTGGTTTTAATATTGCTGATCTAGAGACTCATAACTTACACCATGTTTTGAATTTTTGATCTAGTGGTTCAAAATTCTTTCAAAACCTCTATATAAATCCCTGGTAGAGCCATTCCCAGCTTAAGGGGACAGTCATGTGTCTAACCTCGTGCAGCCAACTCCTCTCTTATTAACCCAGTGTGACCAGTGAAGCCCGAAGTGGGTAATTAAAGCAGTCTTCAAAATGAAGTTGATTGATTTATTCCTAATTGTCTTCCCTCACTAAAGTATATAAAAAGTAGAGTAGTGGTATCTGTTGTTACTTCAGTGGAAATACTTTGGTGGAGACTTTCTCTAACTGATAAACATACAGGACTTTTTGTATGGTTACTGTTGAAAAATTTAATAATTCAAGTTCAGTTTGGTTTTGTTATATTGTTACATGTTTCATGTTCAGCAAACATTAAATTCAACAAAAATATGGGGGCAACTTCAGGAAAAATCCATTTAGGATAATCAGTGGGGAAGCCTGCCTAGATGTATTTTTAGTAACTTTGCTCATTCATAGTATGATGTGATCGGTTACATGTGTGTATAGTGTGTGCTACTTCAGGATTTGTAAGGCAAGTCCTTATTTGTATTCTGTCATTTGTTCATGTGGAGGTTTTCATAAAAGAACCTTTTCTCTTATTAAGGCTGTCTTTAATTCTTAAAAATCACATGATTGAAATGAGTGCTTGTCTTTACCTCAAGCTTTTACTGAAGTTGGGGTCCAGGATCAGTTCAGTGAAGCCCAAACTTCACCCCATATTACTGTTTTTTAAGACTGTCAAATAAAAAAGATGGAGTTATTCAAAGGAAAATATGTAATGTAAAGAATCAAATGGAACTACTAAAATTCATGGAGAAGAAACACTGTTTAAATGATGCATCCTTTATTTTTAGTTCTCTGCCTACGAGTCCTCATATTCGAATCCTCCGCATGCCAGACCCTCCAAGAGACCAAAGAACATTGAATTTCCAAAATAAGAATGACAGAGATGAAGATCAATAAGTATCTCTGTATGAATATGGTATAATATTGAAGACAAATGTGGAATAATATGTGTAAAATTATTGCTTCCTGATGCTGAAAAAGATGACGAATTGTTAGATATTCTCAGGAAGATATTTCTATATTGTTATTAATTATTTTTTAATGAATTACTGTGTGTGCACAGAACAAGAATAAGCACAGCTTAGATGAGGAGAAAATTTTGAATGTTCTGTTGATATTTTTAGCTACCAACTACAGGATTTTTTATCTGTTATTCTGTTTTTTCTTCTGAAAAAGTTGAAATATATTTTGTATAACTATGAAGTAATATTTTAATAAACCATTTGAATTGATACTTGTGGTAATGTTTTAGTGTCTCTACACACTTAAATTAGCATTAAGTTAAAAATACTGTTTTCTTCCTAGCTATGCTTTATTTCTTAAATGTGTGCTAGTTAATACATGGAGTAAAATGTGTTTCATTTATTTTCCAGTGAAATCACAGGAGCTGAACATAAGAAACTATTAGAACTTACATTTTCATAATTAGAAAAGGGAAAAATTTATTTGTAGTATATTATCTTGGCAGGAAAAAAAGTCCTATCATTGCTTTCCTAAAGAGTTTGAGTGTCTTTGGACATGAGCTTATGAAACCTAGCAAGCTGTGTCTTTATAAACCTAGATTCTGAATTCCAGTTAAACTAGTTCTTGCACACTCTTGAGTTTCCAGGTATAGAATAAGTCTCTAAATATTCATTTTATTATAATAAACTAAATAGACACAAGTCTTTCCATTATATAGGGATAAAGTAGAATAAGAATTTTGGGAAATAATAGAGTAACTTTTGTACAGCATTGTAGCCCTGTGTTTTGTTGGGTCTCCCTGCACTCCCTCCCCTCCCTCATTTCCCTGGGACTAGAGCACTTAAACTTGATTTATTTAGATATTGCAAGCATTTACTGGGGATAAGAGGGAGAAAGAAGAACCAGATTTTTCAAACTCCCTCAAATTAACCTTTTTTTTCTCTCCTGTTCTTTTTTTCTCCAGGAACTTGAAATGCTTGGCAGCTCTTCAAAAATAAATCACTTTTTTAGAGTTCAGCTGCTTTTCTTTTTTCTTGTTATTTTGGGGAATTTTTTATTGTTGTTTCATGTTAAGCAGCTACAAAGGCCATTGAGACTACTCAGAGAACAACATTCAGCAGTTTCTGCACTCTTACTGAATAGCAGTTCCTCAATAAAACCTTATTACAGTGTAAGTTTTAACCTCGTAGCGTAATTTGTTTTCAGTCACAGCATTGTATTAAACTTGTAGGTTTCTTCAAAATATGGAAGCTGGGTAAGACTTGAAGGAAATACACTTCATAGAATCATAGAACCATAAAAAATGGTGAGTTTTTGAAGGGACCCATCAGCTGTATGATGTTCCCAGTTGATCTCTGGCAAATTGAAGTCCCTCATAAGGAGAAGGGCAGCTGAGCTGGAAGTGTCCCTTAGTTCCTCAGAGAACCATTCGTCAGTGTCATTGTCCTGGCCAGGAAGTCTGTAGTAGACTCCTAAGATGACATCTGCGTTATTTATATGTCCTTTGATTCTTACTTAGAGGCTCTCAACGGTGCCATTGCCAACTGTGGGCTCCATATACTACATCCCTTCCATGATGTGCAGTGCCACCCCTCCCACTTCTGCCCTGACGATCCCTCTGAAAGAGCCTGTAACCTTCCAACAGAGCACTCCAATCACAGGACTTACCCCACAGAGTTTCACTTATGCCAGTGATAGCAAATCTCTGGGACTGGGCCAAAGGCATGAGATGGTCTTGTTTGTTCCTCATGCTGCGTGCACTGATGTAGAAACATTTCGGGTGTGGTGCTTTGCAGCCAACAAACCTGAAGGAGATGGGGGGATCCCATCGTTTTCTCAAGTTCTGGCACACCATCCCATCGCTCCCCACTGGTGAGCCTGGTTTTGTCCCTTTTCCCCTTCCAAGCTAGTTTCAAGTTCTGTCAATGAGCCCTGCTCCTGTGCTAGAGCTCTTTTTCCCCTCTGAGATAGGTGCATCTCATCAGGTGTCAATAGACCAGGTGTTGAATAGATCATCCCATGGTAAAAAAAAAAGGGTTTTTTTGTTTACACCAGCCTTGGAGCCATGTGTTGACCTGGCGGATCCACCTATTTCTGTCAATACTATTGCTCGTTACCAAAAGGATTGTGTAAATCGCTACATGTGCTTCTGATCCTTCAACCCAAGGCCCTCAAAGTCTCTTTTGATTGCCCTCAGAATTCTCTTTGTAGTTTTGTCACTGCCACTTGGAACAACCAATAGTGGGTAGTGACCAGAAGGCCTTACTAGACTGGAGAGATTTCCAGTAATGTCTCTTATCTGTGCCCCTGGGAGTCAGCAGAATTCCCTGTGAGGTGGGTCTGGTCTGCATATCAGGCCCTCCATTCCCCTCAGAAGGGAGTTTCCTATTGCAGCTACCCTTCTTTTCCTGTTAAAGAAGGAGGTCTTGATGTGGGTGCAGGAGGTGTTGCTTTAGGAGGCCCCTCTGTCCCAGGAGGACCTTCGCCCACCTCATCAATTGCCCGGCCTTGCTCCAGAGCCTCATACCTGTTGTAGAAGGTTCCAGTCCTACTTGTTTTCAGAAGGGTTTCCTCCCAGTATGTGGAGTGATCTGCTTCCAGCCTTCATCTTGAACAGGTCCTTGACTAAAAGTCCCTTGACTAATTACCGTGCAAGGTTTTCAGTCCACCTGCTTTTCCACTACAATGGAGGTTTGAGACTCCTGAGAGTCTTGAGCCTGTGGCATATCTGTAAATAACCTATCTCTTGCTTTTTCACTAGAATACTATGTAGCCTGTTCACTTCCTCCTGTAGCCCCTTCACCTGGTGACAGCTCAACCACAGCACACTTTCTGGGGCTGAAGAGATCTTTTTGTGCTCTTCACCAGTTGCTGATTCTGCCTCTATTGGCAGACCTCGCAAAGCCCAGGGTAATGGGCAGACTCCCGGCAGCTGTGAGGTTACTGACAAAAGACCAGGGTTTTTGTGGATGTGTGTTGTGCGAGAAGGAGACAGTGGTCACTGACTGAAGTGGGGAGGTTCTGGCTGAGTAACAGGAGGAAGGATTGTTCATGATGAAGATAAGAGGCATTTGAGCATGTTATGCAAACAGGCTGTAAAATCGCCATCCTTGGAAGTTTTTGGAGTCTATTGAATAGACTCCTGCGTCTCCTTCAGGAGGGGAGCTGGGCAAGAGATCTAGGAAGTTCCTTCCCAGTCGGAACAATTCCATAATTCCATAAATCAAGGTACTTACACCTTTAGGATTATGCGAAGATACTGGGGGTACCTTGCAAATCGCATACTTGGCAAAACATGTCTGGAACCAATAGGTCAAGGGAGGTGATTCTGCCTCTCTGCTCTGCTGTTGTGAGATCCCACCTGGAGTACTACATCCAGATCTGGGGTCCTCAGCATAGGAGGAGCCTGGACCTGTTGGAGCAGGTTCAGAGGAGGCCACAAAGATGCTCAGAGGGCTGGAGCACCTCGTCTGTGGAGACAAACTGTGAGTTGGGTCTGTTGAGCCTAGAGAAGGCTCCAGGAAGACCTCATTGCACCTTCCTGTACTTAAAGGAACTATAAGAGAGGTGGAGTGGGACATTTTACAAGGGCTCGAGGTGACAGGACAAGGATGAGCAACTTCAAACTGACCGATAGTAGATTTAGATTAGATATTGGGAATAAATTCTTTATTGTGAGGGTGATGAGATGCCGGAATAGGTTGCCCAAAGAAGTTGTGGACATCCCATCTCTGGACATGCTCAAGATCAGGCTGGATGGGACCCCAGGCAACCTGTTTTAGTGAAAGGTGTCCCTGCAGAGGGGCAGGAACTGGATCATCTTTAAGGTCCCTTCCAACCTAACCTAGTCTTTGATTCTAGGACGTGATCATGAGCCACATGTTTAGCTTGACTTGATTTTATGATGAAATTGGAGTAGGTTTCAGACCCTTTTACAGATGATAGAATGGCATTGCATTATTTTATCCTGACTTTCTTCAGCATCCAAAAAAAAATGGCAAGAGTGCAGAGGCAGGAGAGAGTAAGGCATTTATCTTCATTAATACTTCTATAATGAGTTGTGTGGAGAAAAGAGCTTAAGGAAAATTAGTGCATTTCTACTAAACTAACACTTCAGCTTTTCTCCCAAGCTTTTTATAAACTTACTTGAAATATTGGAGGAGGTGACAACAATTCTGGTCTTTGGTTCAAATCAGTACATTGTATCTATTCTAGTCTACCCTGTACTTGATGAAGATATGTTCCTGACTGTATAATTATTATGGGCATATTTTCATGGTGGAGGATTAATTCTGAATGAACAATTACTTTAGCCCTTGCATGGGTGCACTTATTTTTGCAGTGATCCTACTAAGGTCTCAAAACTATCATATTCTCGGGTCTTTAAACACAGAGTTTACTGTAGTGGCTACCTAGAGAGAAAATTGCAGTGCTGATGTTACGTTTTTGTTGACTGTGTTTGAGTTGTTGGTCATTTTGGATGGCAGTGGCAGTAGCTTAATGCTACACTGAAACAAATGGAGCCTGTCCAGCCTGTTCATAACTTCAAGGTTCAGGGAAACATAGAATGAGGTATTGCTTCTCATACATGTAAAGCAGAGGCATAAAATCTGAGAAGTATTCAATGTGGGCATATCATTCTCAGAAGTACGTAATTTCTAGAATGTGTGTTTTAAGTTATGGCCAAATGCATGAAGTATATCCCTCCCTAACTTGCTAAGACTATTACTTGTGTAGTCTAAGTAAGATTCCAGTATTATAAAATGTAGTTGATATTTTTACTTCTGCTGTTTGTTTGGAATACGAAGCAACTGAAAAATGAGAGGATGGCTGTAGTTGTGGCAACAGTTGATTCTGTGATCCCCCCCACAACAGTTCTTAGCAAGCTGTGTAAAACTGGTTTTTGTTGCTTGTTTTCTTTTCCCTTTAATTTTAAGATGAGCTTCGCTTTTTAAATTTGAAAATACAGAGAATGATTTGGTTTGTGTCATGTTTTATTGTTTGATTTTTAGCTGTTAAAAGTACGGTCTCATTTCTTCATAAGGTAAGGAAGAAATATCAAACATGCAATTGTAAGATGTTCAGATTGCTTTTTTTTCTTTTAATCCAGCAAGCAACCAACTGTTTAAAGCATCAGGGAAATGGGGCATAGGAAAGTTTTGATGCAATTTCTGCAGCCTGACAGTTCTTAAGTCTTTCCCAAGGCTGTGCAGAACTTGTCACAGGATAGAGAGAAACTTGATTTGTGCACATAGAATTGAGGAGGAAGTTGCTTCTCCTCACTATCCCTCCTTTATCATCATACTTCATGCTTAATTTATCAGTAGTGATTTTTAACAACATGTCTGTTTATATTAAACACAGAGCAGTTTAGTGTCATATGGTAAGAGGAAAATCTCTTGCTTCAGGAGGGAAAAACATTAAAAAACTAGGTTTAGGCCAAGCAAACAAACTGTATTTGACTTGCACAGCTTAAAAAGCAACACAGGTCTAGTAGGTGTGCTGGTAAATGTTAGCAGTAGCATCTTAGAGCAACAACAGCTGCTCCATCCCTAAATACAAGAACTACAACTTTTGGTTTTGTATAATATGACTCTTCTAGTGAGTGAGGGCAAAGTAGTTTTCTTCATGCTTCAGTAATGAAATACATATTTCCCAGTGTACAGTGACAGATAATTAAAGAGATTGAACTTTTTTCTTTTTTATTACCATGCTGAAGACATGAAATAAGAATTAGGGGAAAAGGTCAAATGTTATAAATTTATTTTGGGACATATATATTGCAACCTCTGTGGAAGCTTTTGAAAATTTTGGCAAAGATCAATACACTTCCAATAAAACCTTTATACTTGCAATAAAACAATATTTTAAACATTATATATATATATTTATATATATTCTTAAAGGGTTAATTTTAGCAGGATTTTCTTTTTTTTTTTTAAATATACTGCATTCCTCTGACATAGCTCTTTCCAGATTGAAGGGATGCAAATGAGGTAAGAATTAAGGCAAACCTAAAAGGCATGCAAATGAAGTACATTTATATCCACTGACAATACAAGCACGTGTGGATCAGACTTGGGAGCCGAGGAGCTCTTCTCTTCTGTCTGTCCAGTACTACTTTACAGCAGAATGGTGACATGATTTATAATAAACAGTTAACACTACCATGGGAATTCAGTGTCACTAACATTACTCAGTCTAGGAGACACAGAGCTAGCATCAGTAAAACATGAACAATAAATAATATAATTCACTGCAGCACAGGCCTGCTGCACAGGCTTCAGAGGAAGAGGGTTGTTATGAAATGACATTGCACACATCACGTTGTGGCAGTTTATTTTTATAATATATACTTTTAAAATTCTTTTGCAAATGACATTCTCATGCACACAAGTGTTTCAAACACAAGAAGCAAGTCCATTTATAGGTAGTCCAAGCAAATTTTTGTGTGTGGAAATAGCTGCAAACTGAATGGAACATTAAACTTCTGTGCAGTCTATGACGCGTTGTACACAAGCTCATTTTTGAATGTCACACTGCAGGAGTAATACAATGGACGGATCACTCTTTGCAGCTTCTTTGAATTCATCCAGTGTGATCTGATCGTCTTTGTTCTTATCCATCTTACTGAAGATCTTGTCTACCCGTTGCTCAGGCGTCAGACCATCCTCATTCATTTTCATCATTATCACAGTGCCCACCATTTTGTAGATGGCCTTTGGAAAGAAACCAAATGGAAAATTCAACATGAAATTCAATCTGATTTTTTGATGTGATCAAATTCTGGAATATGTTCTAACAATAAAATGATTACAAGTTTCTCTAAAGATTTTTTGGGGTTTTTTTGGTTTTTTTTCTTAGAGTCCAATGTCCAAATACTTAATACAAGGAAGAATATATTTTACTTTCTTTAGATGTAGGTTTATTTTGATGGTTACACTTTGCATCCCAGAATGAATTTCTTTCTCTTCCTGTTTCACAATGTAAAACTCATGTAACTTACTCTCTGGATCAATTGTTTAGTTGGAATATTTCACATAAATTCTGAATAATTTGTTTTAGAAGTCGTCACCTTTAAATAGGTTTCTGTGTGTACATGTGGGCACAATCTGGTATTAACTACTGTGGCAAGCTGCCAGCAGATGACGAAGGTGG
This sequence comes from Platysteira castanea, assembly GCA_013397175.1. Classification (NCBI taxonomy): domain Eukaryota; kingdom Metazoa; phylum Chordata; class Aves; order Passeriformes; genus Platysteira; species Platysteira castanea. Next base: position 33,054 of record VYXC01005427.1, read on the forward strand.
TAAACTTTATCCTTCCTCTTATATGTTGTGGTCATCTTAAAGCCCATCTGTGAGAGCTCACTTAAAATAGCGTGTTGTTATCCCTGTAAATTTCTGTAATCATCTGAAGTTAATCTCCAGTAAGGCTTCAGCGACTTGAGCTACAGTCCAATAATTTCATGGGTGTCAAGTGACTTTGAGATGGGCTTTGTAAATCCTGTGCTGGGCTGTTCTTATTGTTAATCCATTCATCAGGAAAAAAAAAAATCTCTGGATATTTAAAAGCTTATATGCACATATGTACTCTCTGCAATTCTCCAAGATTACATCTATTAACATGTTAGTGTGCTTGTACCACTTGGGCTCCAGTCAGTGCAGGATTAATGTGTGTAATGTGCATTTAATGTACTGTACAGCCTGTAGTGAGCCTAAAATCTGAAGTCTGTGTGAACAAGCAATCAAATTTTATTAATGTTGTGATGTTTTTGAGTGTCATATTGCTCTCACCTCTATAATTTCCAGCATTTCCACTCTTGTAATTTTACCATCACCATCCAAGTCGTACATGTTGAAGGCCCAGTTCAGCTTTTGCTCAAAACTGCCTCGTGAGGTGATGGACAGGGCACAAATGAACTCTCTGAAGTCAATGGTCCCATCTCCATTTTTATCAAAGGTTCGGAAGGCGTGCTGGGCAAACTTAGAAGCATCTCCATATGGAAAGAACTGCAAAATAAAATAATATATAGAACTGTGTTAAGGCAAAGGAGAGAGCTGTATACCTGCCTGCAAAACACCAAAGTGAGGCATTTGTGAAGAGTGGCTGGTGAGCTTTGTGGGAAACTGAGGATCTGCAGTGTTAGGTTCCCTGACAGTTACACTGGAATGATTATTAAAAACTTATTTCTACAAAAATCTCTCAGGTTTCCACAAGCTATAATACAAATATCTATAATACTGCTTTAAAGCTAATTTAAAGCTAAATTAACTAGGTGAATCTTAAAATGAAGTTGAGTGTAAATGGCAGATTGTGTGTAATATTCTCTGACTATGAAATACAGCAGACAAGGTGCATTCTAAGAGAATTTTAACCAGGTCTTGACATGTTGCAACCAAGTATATGCATGGGATTGCTGTTATATAACTTCATTTATTAAAAAAAAAAAAAGCCACACGTAACATAAAAAACCCTTATGAACATACGTTCTGTTCTGCCAACCAACAGTCAAGTACATAAGATGAGAACAGAGATTCAGTTAAACAGTACAGTGCAATGCTTTTCATGTTTAATATCCATTAGCAGTGAACACTAATTGACTGTAGCTTAACAGAATATTTTAAGTAACCATAACATAGGTTTTTAACTGATATATATTCCCCTCAGGAAGTGTATGGTTTAAGACATTTGAGCGGTAGTTGTTCTTTCTGTGGGCCAGACTCAAGAAAACAAATCCCTAAAGAAAGGGGGTTTTAAACCAGTGCTGAAGTCCTATTGCAGTGCAGGGACTATACACAAACAATGTTTTTTTCTATATTCCCAGCAAAACTTCATGGAGGTTTTCCTGCTCCTAAAATATACACATGCATTACTCCCCATGAGACACAGCTTATTTTGTGCCTTTTGAAATTCCAATTCTTAGTAAGTACTGCATGTATAATGTAAGTTTGAAGGAAAGTCTTCAGTAGCAGCTGAGGTGGGGCTGCATTTTACAATTTTCCGTTTCTCCTTGCAGAGCTGCGTCTTGCCTTAAAAATGCAAAACTTAGAGCTCAGCCAGCTGCTTGCATACGTGGCCATGTGGGTCATGTCAGGAGCCACTGCTGTGTTGCCACAGGGGTCCCAAACAGAAAGTGTCCTTTCAACTTTCTGTTTTCCCTGGTACCAGCTTTTTAGACACCATTGTAGATAACATTTGTGTTGCTGAATAGGACTGATACAATTGCTTCTCTGGCTCAGTAGCATCAGAGTCATTGCAAAATCCTCCTTTTCACCCCAAAAGAGAGAGCAGGGTTAAATTTTGCCCAACTCTATCCATTCCCAATATTTCCCTATTGAGAATTACTCCTGAAGGGGTACAAATTGCTGTATTGTCCCAGAAATGGTATCACATATGCCTGTCTCATTTCCCAAGTACCTTTTTAGGAAGATATTTGAACATGCTGTGGAGGCATCAAGTGAGCAGGACACTGTACTCACTCCAATGGTAATTTATTCAGGTTAACATCTCTGTTAAAGCTGTGATTTTCTCACTTGGCTTTGTAAGGGTCAGCATCTGCCCACTGCTTCTACACCCCTTCTCTAATAGCTGAAAGAGCATTTGGTATTGTCTCCTCCTGAAAATGTAACTTCTGTTCCTGTACTCAACCCAAGCCCTGTTTCTGTTTTGATAATCAAACCTGATGGAGCTGTAAATACCTTGAGGTACTGCTGCAGCCTTCTGTAGTTTCTGCTCTCTGGCCTTTAAATATGATCCTGATTGGGCTCATCAACAGATAGAAAGATATTTGGGTTCTCTGATACAATTCAGGACTGCAGTGACTGCAGTTAACCAGACTTTGCTCAATTGTTCTTCTAGTGACAACCTCAACCTTTTGTCAAAGCAAAGAGAGCAAAGCCTCCATGGGAAGGCTCCTCGGGCTCACAGCCCTGCATTCAGAGTCAGAACAAAGATTGTGAATGTTATCCAAAACTTGAATGTTATTTGCAGGTTATTGGAAATCCTCATTGCTTCCTCTTCTCCATGATCCACCTCCCCTTCCAACTCCTGTACCAGCTGCAGATGTTAACATAGGTAATATTTAATTTTATGTGTATGTGTAGATCAATGTGCACTTCTTCAATCCACTGCTGAGATGTTAAGAAATGGCTCTCATGGCCTGTATTCCACCATGAATTCCATGTCCCCCATCTTTTATTCTTGAGAGTCTGCTGGCTGTTCAAAGTTGAAAGGACAAATCTTTTGTCTTCTAAATCTGTGCTGATGACTCTCCTGTGACATATGTGTTACAGAACAAAACACTTCAAAATGTTACCATCTTCAAAGTAATTTTGCTCGAAGCTGGCTGTTGCTGAGGATGCTGCCTGATATCTGTTCCTATGACTGTCACTGTACAGTCTCTATAAAAGAAAGGTAAATAGCTAGAGGGAACTGAGACTGTTCTTTTCACTGCCCAGAAAACCAAAACAGAGAAATGGTGCAAACATACTGGTGAGACCACAGAACTAAATTACAATGAAAAAGCACACCTACCCAAAAAGGGAAGAAGTGTCAGATACCCAAAAGCTTATAAGAGTCCAAGAACAAAGAGGCGAATTGGGATGGATCAGTGGCTGGAGATGATGAAGACCATTTTTAAGTTATTCTGGAACATATTTTTCAGTCTCCCACTGGAGGAACACCAGCAAGCTGTGGCTACCTCTTTGCTGGTCACACCATTAGCCTCATGTAGCAGGGGAAAAAAAATCCTTCTAAATTTTTTATCACAGACAAGTCCATGATTTTTTCTCTTCTGAGATGAAGAAGACAGTGGCACTGCTCAGAGCTAAGCCTTGGCCTTTACAGCCTCGTTTGGAACTGTTACCTTTTTTAAAATTTTTTTTTCCTATTTGACTTGCTGTAGGGAGCAAATGCAGTAAAAGGCCCTTTAGGGACTGAAGGCACTGTTCTCCAGTCTGTACCTGCTGATTTGTATTATTTTTAGCTCACAACAACTCAAAAACATTGTCAAAACTTGTTTAAAAATCTACTTGAAGATTTCCATTGGCCTGTTCTGAAACTATTCATAAATAAGACATGAAGTAAAAGAAAACTAAAACAATTACAGAGCAAAAGAAGCCAGCTCTGGTAAAACATTTTTTGACTATTAAAACACAGTGAGGCCTTAGCAAAGTATAAAGGCACAGGCTTTAACTACTTTCAGAGCAGTCTAAGCCAAGTGGCAAGGGGAGACTGTGATCTCTGGAAGACAAACACCCCATTTTTTGCCAGAGGGAATATGAAGAGGGTGGTTTAGTCTGTCTCTGGCATGAGCTCAGTGCATATTTCAGAAAAAAGTAAAGAAACCCAGCTGGGATTTTCAGGTATGCCTTCAGCCTTCAGTGTTCTCTGCAAAACCTTGACGAGGTGATCAATCTACGTATGAAAGCAACAACCTACCACTGAAAAGGGCGCTGTATGCACCAGTATTGTCTCCTGATTTACCCTTTCCATCCGAAAATCAAGACAAAATATACCAGCCAGTTCCATGGGTGGCCCAACAACGTTCATTCCTTTGTTTCTGCTTCTCTAGTCTCATTTAGTGAAAGGTCTCCCTGGTTTAGAGAACGACGTACCTGCCCATGCCAGGAGGTCAGAGCTAGATGATCTTTAAGGTCCCTTTCAACCCAAACCATTCTAGGATTCATCTCTTGCTTGGTCTGTGTATTTTCTAACCGTTTAGATCAACATGCTGGTGTGTGAACAAAATGTTACCTCTACAGTCAGCTGCCAGTTAAGAAAGGAAAAAGGAAGATGAAAAAAAATTCCCTTAATCTGCTTCTAAATTTTGTACGAGAGGATTATCATTCAAGCAGTCCTAGAATCAGAATATCTAGCAAATAACACCTACAAATTGTACATAACCCTCGGGGAAACTGTTCAAATACCTGGAAATATTTATCTGCTTGGCTGCATCTGCCTCAGCCTCTTTGAAGTGATGCTGTTCACTGCCAATTCAGTGATCAATTCACTCAGATCACCTTTGGGAGGGAATTATTGCAAAAGCATAAAGCATATGCTAAAGCATATGGATAAAACTTTAGCATATGGATGAAACATAAAGAAAAAAAAATCACAATCGACTTCCTCAAATACCCAGTGTTGGCAAGGGCTTAGGAAACAAAAGGACTCTCCATCCACCCCTGTAGGATGGAGTGGAGAGAACCTATAGACTGGCCTGAGTGGTTCTTTGTTTTCTATGTGATGTTTTATCATGGGATATTGAGATGCATTTCTATTAAAAGGGGAATTCTGCTATAAAATAGAGAAAACAAGAATGACACTAGTGTACAGAAAGCAGAGCATGCTACCTACACAATCCCAGGTGACAACTTGGTCACTGTAAGGTCACAGCTTCCTGAGCTGGGGTGGGAGCTGGAACACGGAACAGGAAGTGGGAAAGCAGGAGATGGCACAGGGCTTCTGTATCCCAGGCTTGGAGAAGAGGGAAGAAGCAGCTGCTGATTCCCCTATCAGAGGAGATGCCCCATTCGGGGCTCAGCACTACCAGCTCTGCTGAGAGCTGAAGCAGAGAACAGGAATGAGGGGGCGTAGCCAGTGCAAGGAGCAGCACAAGCATTGTCAAGGTCCAGCACGTAAAAACAAGCCAAGCATCAAACAACTGATGCTGTTATGCTTTAGGAAGGATTTACTTACCCTTCTTATCTACTTTATTAGGATTTTGTTTTATAAGTCTGCTAGGCATCCAGGTTAACTTTGTAGATGGAGAATATGAGCACTTTGAGAACCAGAAAGTTTGGCTGCTTTTGGAAGCTCAGACCGGTATTTTTTAATAGCAAACTCTTAAAGTTAAACCCAGATGCTGATAGCTGCTGGTCTAGCCTGGTCTTACAGCTCCTCGGAACTGAGGTCACTGGGAAGGATGCCTGTGATGATGGGGAGAAGGTTGCTCCTCACTAGTTTTCCAAGAAGATGAAGTTCTGGGTCCCTGCCAGCAGCACAAACACAGGAGTTGATAAGAAAAAACATTACTCTTCAGTTGTCTCCTTTAGAAAAAAAAAAATTGAAATGTACTACAGTGCACTGTACTCTTGCACTTCATGTGTTAAGGCATGAGAAGGGTAAGAGGTGTCCAGGCTGTGACTGTCAGGACCTGTCAGGAAGGCTGTGCCACTCTGGTACCAGGCTGACCTGCAGGACTGCAGCCTGTCCCTGCCACCACCTCTTTGTGAAAAAATGAAAACTAATGTTAAAAGGGCATAACCAGGCCAGCACAAAAACACACAGCCACACATCTGTCCTTGTTCTGGAAGAGATCTGACTGCTGCACTCTCCAGCACATCTGCAGTGTAAGGTAGAAGTATCCCACCTAGGAAACTGCCTCCAGCCAGCTGGCTTCAGTCTGCCAGAGGGTCCCAAGGAGTGGGCACCATCCACAGCTGTGGAGCTAGGTCTAGCAGCAGCTAAGCCACGAGGCTGAGCCTCTGGAGAAGATAATCTTGTGAACTTTCAAAGACCAGAGTCTAAGTGTCTCTTTAGATCCAGGACTCGGTTCTCAATGTGTAAATCTGTGACCTGTCCCCACATCAGAGGTGCACTGGGAGGATAAATACAGAAGATTTGTGAGCATTTCAGATGCTGCAGCAGTGGAAGTCACAGAGCTGGCACGAACTGGGGAGACCTGCCAAACCTCATAGATGTTTGCTCATGTCTCTGCTCAGCAGCTTTAATGCTGTGAGCATGTGTGCATGCACAGACACATGGGGAGGCTTATACACAGCTCTTAGTTCTTTACATAAAGAAGAAATATTTAGATGAGCCAGGAAATGTAACTTCTTCTGTTCACCTGGAAAATTCACAACTTGTACAGGCTGAAGTGGGATAAGCAAAGAGTTTGTGTCTCACCCAGACCTCCAAAGACTGCGACTAGCACTTACATTATGGTTAAGGACTAAACTGCTCTGTCTTGCAGGTGTTTCTAGACACTATAGAAATGCTCATTTGACGAATATGGAGAAGAAATATTAGAGAATTTAGGAGCTGGCCATCAATTGTCAATACCAGTTCCTTGCAATTGTGAGACATGAATTAAGAGACCAGAGAACAAACACAAACCACAGACTAAGATAAATGGAGACTAAAAATCAAGAATAAACCAAGCGATTGGAGGAAGATGGATGGGAAAAGAGAAGCCATGCTTCTTCTTCACAAACATCCATCTGGCAGTCTACCTCTAAAAATACATTCAACCTGAAAAGGTAATCTTTATATTCACATTTGTGGGGAATTAGTCATTAACTAGCAGGAAATGAATCGATTTTCAATCCCAGCTTTTCTCTGATTAGATTTGGACAATAAAAAACTTAATTGAGCTGTGGTAGTGCTATAGGTCAATACACTAGCAGCTCAGCTATTACTCAGTGCTAATAAAAAAACCCCAAAACCTTCAGGGAGAATTCTCATCAAAACAATTAGTATTTCTAGTGCTCAATGCCACAACTACCACTGATTAAATGTTATTTCTCTTTGATCTTCCTTAACTGAGCAGCAGCACTGGAACGCTTTATTTATTTTCAGTTTGGCACAGTCTTCCACTACCCCAAGGTCAGCGACAGCACAGGGCTATCAGGATCCTGCTGTATTGTGGCTATGTCCCAGCCTAATTACAACTTCCTTTTTCTTGACACCATGTTATCTCTATAGGAATCTGGGAACATACCAAATGGAGGATACACTGGGACGTTTCCTTTTTTTCTTTTCCCTCCTTTTTTTTCTCACCCCAGTAAAGATCATCTGACTCCTTTTAATTTCTGAAAGAGACTTTATTTTCGCAGTGAGTTTTAGTTCCCAAGGTTCACAGTATTAACTTGAATGCTATGCCTGCTGTGTTGTGAAGTCCTTAGTGCAAATTTCCCAAAAGAACAGGACTATACAAGCACCAGTAAGTGCCATTTCCAGCCAAAAAGGGATTTGAAACACGAGTCCCTAAAGACTGAGACAACCATCTCATGAATATACAGATGGAACTGCAGAAAAAATACTTGTGCCTGAAATATCTGACTGTCTCATATACTTATGTAATGTGTCCTCCTAAAATTCCTCTACATATGGAGTAGTTATAGGCTGGTACTGCAGAAAGGAAACTGCAGAAAGAGAAGGAAAATGGCTGTAGCTGGGCCTTTCAGAGAACTGATACTTCCCAAAAGGGAGAAGAGGTAAGGGAGTGGAATGGACCCCAAAGTCAAAGGGGAGAGTTGGGAAGGATGGCAGCAATAACAGCAATAGATGACATAATATAGAAGAGACAGGTGGGCAACAGCTTGGTGTGGTCGTTTTTTCCCTGTTGACCCTAGGCATATCCTTATTGACTTTTATTTTCAGTACTGAGTTCGAAAGCAATTGACCAACTCACAGAGGAACTGTACTGAAATGAGGGTTTGAATCATTTAAAATTGGGCCTGCATTTTTAACTGCTGCAAGGTCTGTCTCAAAGCTTTTCTCCTGCAATGAAGCTGAGAGCAGATAGGTTTTCAGGTAGCCTTCCAAAAATTCTGTACAGCCTCATCTATGAGATTTATCCCTCTGTAACCCTTCCAATTCTGTTCTTATGGAGACTAATAATAATAAAAAAGACTCTTTTACGACAGCACAGTTTTAAGAAGACAGCTTTCCAAGATAATGTATTTTCTTTTATATCTATCCTTCTCAAATAACATAAATTCTTTCAAAGGTCAATGCCAAGACTTACAAGCCCAACAGGATATAAAAACCTTGAAATACTAGCATTCTGGTGCAAGGGATCATGCATCTATATACATATCTACATATACCTAGAGAATTTATATCTGTATAGCCATAGAGAGACATACATCAAGGAGGTGGATTAAGTCAGTTCTTGTTTAGAAATGGGACAATACTGTCGAACTCATTGATGTTTTAAAAAACCCACTTTTATTTATGTGAAGTGTTGTGCACATTTGCAGTTCCACATGGATAATTATTATTATTATTGCTGTTATTGACAGTCATAATATCTAGGAATCTTGGTTGAGCACCTAAACCTCAACATGAAGAAAGAGGAAAAGACAGAGCTAGGAGGCTAGAAGACTTTTATTTGAGACTTGAAAGGATTTTCACAAGGGTGGGAAAGAAGACAGGAATGGCGCAACCCACTGGGTCACCTTCTGGGAATTAAGAAGCTGTACGGGCAGGTCTAGAACAAATCACAGGTATTGAAGCAATGACAGTTCTCAGGTACACTGCCTCCTTGGCTTTAGCCTCACAAAACAGATCCCCTAAGGGAAGGGGTCTTGAACAAAGACTTTCAAAGGATCTCTGAAATCATAAAAAGGAGCATCGTTCTCTTGTTCCTTGTCTAAAACGGTGCAAGACGGGAAAATCCTCATCATATACAATTTATTTTTTCTATCAGTTGTGTTCTTTTCTCTCTGTCGAAAGAGATGTCGAAAACCTCCCTATGGGCCATATGGATAACTGCTTTCACAGAGATGCCATCTCCCTGAACATGCTGTGGCTGGGCTGGTACTGGCTGTGGCCAGCCCATGGAAACAAAATGTGGATATTGATACTGCTGATACTCGGTACTAGATGGTTCCCAAAGGCATCTCCTTTTCAGGGAAGAGGCCAGATAAAGAAGACAGTATCATCCCACAGAATCAAGCTCCTCCCAGATTTCATCCCAGTCAACTCAAATCAGCTCTTGGGGGATGCAGATTTTTGTGATATTCCATTAACTGGATCTTCAGAGAGGGAAAATTACCCACAGATTCTGTTTCTTTGGTAGGGTAACTTGGTATTATCTCCTTCCAGTGGGTTTCTGTGGGTTTATGCACTCTCCCAGGTATCAGACACGATCACAAGGGCTCATTTTAGGGAAATCCATAAACCTATTACTATAAACTGGAACATGCTGCCTTTTGACTTAAAGCACTGCAAGTGAGAAGCACGATTGCCTCCTCTCCTGCATTTGCCTGCCGATGTAACCTTAAATCCTTCACTGCAAGGTAACTTTAAATTTCAGCTCCTTTTTCCCATGATTAAACTACAACTGATGCAAAAAAAACCTGTGAGTAGAGTAACCTCTTGTATTACAGAAAATTCAATCAGCTATGGGCTTACCTGTCACTTGGTTCCTTCAAAATCTTATAATTATTCATATACTTAGTCTGCAAGAAACTTTAAACTAGAATGCAGTAAGACTGTAAAAAGGGAAAATATAAGATGCATTCTAAAATCTGCAGAGAATGAGTTACCTTTAATTAAAAATTACCTTTTTCTAAAAAGGTAATTTAAAACTATGCTCACAAAAAAGCATCAATATGTATGCTTAAAAGAAAGCTACTATCCATGCCCATTCTTCCAACACCAAGATATCTCATTGCATGCACTATTTGACATCATTTCAGTGATTGAAGTTTCAATAACATAATTAGGAGTCAACTGAAAGGAATACACAACAAAAAGCACTTAAGCAGTACACTTCCCTGATGTTGATTCTTTGCTGCTTTATTTATCACAGAAGCTTAGTGTAGCTACATGTTTTCCTTTGGATTAAGTTTCCCTCTGTGCACCAGACCAGCTGAAAATCCCCGCACCACTTCAGCTGTGCATAAAATTCTGAGCTTGACAAATGTAAAACTGACATCTTCACTGGAGTGGTGAACGAAATTTCATTTCAACATCGGATCTATATGAATTTTTCCCATCAGCTACAAAAAAAATCTCTAAAAACCTAGAAGGCCAACTAAATAAATTTGCAAGTAGCAAAATAAAAGATCTATTTAAAAGTACGGCAAAGCATAACTAGAGGGATGTATTATAATCAACGTTTACCAATAATAAACATTACCTCAAAAACACACTCAAAAATGTAGAGTGATGCAATTTGAACTGCCCAGTACTGTAATTATGGTAACTATCTCACACTGGGGAGCAGCTTTTACTTTTTCCCAATGATTAATGGATATGAGTAATAGATTTGAATTCCCCCTGCCTCCAAGTATTCTGGTAAACATGCTAAATAAATCAGCTTGTAGGGTTTCATGAATACACAACAACAGCTACTCAGTCCTTAGCAAGCACACAAGAATACAATAACAATAATAATGGCAAAAAAAGGTTCAGTATTGAGGTGAGAACTCAAAGAAGGTTTGATTAGTCATATGTGCCTTCAGAGAAGTTCATTCTCTTATCTGGTGAGAGCAGCACCCTCTATCATCCTTAATATTCTTGTACCCCAGAGTCAATAAAGATGATTAAAATGCTGTATAGACATTAATGGTTGAGCAATAAACTGTGTAATTGCCGGCCTATTACACTACCAACTGCTTTCCAAAAGGATTCTGGTTTATGCTTGCCAAGAGGGAGCCTCCCAAGAACACTGTTCTTGGTGAATCCAGTTCCCAAAGCGTCCTTTAAAGTTTACAGCTGGAGGATACAGGCCAGTTCCCAACATCCACAAGTTCTTTCATATCTCCTCCATGAGCTCACTGCATATACTGCTCTCTAGAGACAAGTTGTTTCTAGAGGCACAGTCACAACATGTATTTTACACTTACTTGATGGACTCGCATTTTACACCAGATGTAATTAAGGATAAAATATAATGGGTTAATTCTAGTAAGGTGTTAAATTCTCAAACAATCAAAAAATACAAAAACCAAAGTCACAAGAAGATGAGAATTAAACAAGAAAGCATTCTCTCAATTGTTTGCTGTTACCACAGAGGTAACAGGAAGGCCTTTTCTCTAGCATGGGGGCTTTTCTGAATTTCCTCCTCTATTGCATTTCTTTCTCAACACACTCTTAGAGTCTTCTTGATGATCAAAGGATTTTAGAGGTCAAAGACTCTAAACATTTAATAATCCATTTGCAAGAGGCATTTAATGAACAACTACTCTCTTACAGCAGCTGTCTCTGGACTGCAAGGAATTTCACAGACATCGTGTGACATCTTTAAAAATATATGACAAGGCTGGCATTTCAACTGCTTTAGAGTTCATGTTCTTATAAAAATAGGGCAACCTCCGCCTTCTTATAGCATGAGATCTTCATGGAGAGGTGGCAACATCTTCATAACTAAAGTTACAACCAGATTTCCTCGTAAAGAAATCTCAAAATTCTTTTCATCTTTCCTCAGTGACATCCAAACACCTAAGAGTGAAATATGCCCAGGAAATGACCTCCTAAAAACCAGTCAGTCTATGAGAAAGTAACAAATACTGACTGAACAAGAAACACAGGAGAATTGTGTCTAGTCCCTGTTAAACAATAGGAGAGAAGAAACTTGAAATATGGACAGGACAGTCTAGAGAAAAACAGCAGCCTACCAAACTAGTGGGTGCCAATCCTTTTTTAGTGCTGTCAAAATACAGACAAGCTTATCTGCCAGGCTGGGGTCTAGGGTCCAGCTAGAAATCACAACACTGTCACTTCTTGCTGCACCTGGGATGGACCCCAGAGGATACCTAGCCCAGCTGCCAGGGCAGATTCAGCAGCACCATCTGCTATGACCCTGGGAAGAGACAGTGCATGAGAAAGAAGGCAAAATCCTACACCACAGCTCCAGAGCTCTCAAATTCAACATTTTAAGCACTCACCCAAGAAGACACCATTAGCAGTCAGGAGCAGTATTTTGCGTTGTTCAAGTACACTGGAGAGAGAATCCTCTGAAATTTATGAATGTCAATCAGAGAGTGCTTTCTGAGGTAGCTCTGCTCTTCTTTTCTTACACAAGTGTTGGCAAGAGCCTGCACCTCCAATAGCTCTGTCTCTCCTGTTAGAATATGAGCAGACTGCCAACTCTTTGGAAGCTCCCAGAGCTGAACGATATTTTCACAAAAGTCTGCCAGCTGGAGACTCCTTGTGTCAAGGTTTTGGCTCTCATCATTTGGGAAACACTGAGTATATACTCAAAGCAAGCACTGAAAAAGGTAGATTTTTCACAGCTGTCTGGATTATTCATGAAGAAAATTGTCTAAATTCAATCTAAATAAAGCCCTGCTGACAGAGAGAGAAGGTCTCAAATTTAATCAGTTCTACCTGCTGTCAGCATCAATACTTTTTCTAGCCCTACCCTAAAAAAATGTTTATTTCTGGCTTCTCTTATTCACTACATTTCTGATACCCTCCCAGCTGTGGAAAAGTCCTAACATCCACAGGACCTACACCTCTTATCTGCGAATATGCCATCTTTTCTTCTGGTAGCACTGTTTACCAAAAAAATATTTTTGTGAGATGATGTGTTTAAATGGTTTGTCCCATTTAGCCCAACAAACACCAATTCAATGCTCATTGCTCAATGGAGAGAGATGCAGCATCTTAGTGGGGTGATAAATCCTAAGGTGGGTCATAAAGCCCAACAGCAGGCAAGACCCACATCCCATTCCAGGTGAGAACTTTGTGATTTCTTAGGCTGAATACAAGAATATCTCAGTGAAGTGTAAGATTTTAATTCTCAGCTGAAATATAAAGTGCTATTTCCTCATTCTGTCTTAAACTGATGATGTACCTATAGCCCTTCCAGATTTACCAGTGAACAAGACAGTCCTGTTGCATGTCCAGTAACATGCATAAATATCTGCAGTCTACAACTACCTATTCCAAGTGCTGATCTGAAATTAAAAGGAGAGAAAGGGATGGTGTGGTGCTGAAGCTTGAATGTGATGCCAATTTGAGGCCACAGCATCATGTGCTTGAGACCTGTCAAGAAGCTGAAATACAAGTGAAGCTGTCACAGCAATGCAATGACAGCACAGTTCAGCATGCTCATGAAGTGACTAAAATCCAGGATGACTGCAGAGGCTAGGAGAAAAAAAGCTGGTTTTTTTTTTCTTACCTTGTGTACATAAATAGGAAAGATCTGGTTGGGTTGTCCTGTGAGAACACTGAGATGTCAGTCTAAAGCAGAAACTAACCTGAGCTATAATTATGGAGTGGCAGAATATGTTGACTTTTCAACTGAAAAGTATCCTTGGCTGTTTCTCTTGCTGCAGCACAGCTGTGCTTTCACAAGAGGGCAATGTACATTTTCTAGTCACAGCAAACCAGTTTGTGCCTTTCCCCTGACAGATATCAACATTCCCATTGTCTCAGGAGAGACAACAATCCGTAGATGCAGCCAGCTATACCAATTTGTAAGATGTGTACTTAATAACAGGTTTTCAATTTTAAAAAGAGCTGTTTTCACACCTACAGAACTCTGAGTGATCCCAAAATGCTTTGCTGGCATCAGTCTAATCCCACAACCTACGCACATGGGTGGACACCAGAGAACCTGCAAAGCCAAGCAACAGAACAAATGAGCTTGTGAGATCACACATAAATAAGCCATCTACCAGCTTTTATACCTGACCTATCACCTTACCACTTTTTGGGTCCATCTGCTCGGGGCTATCAGGTGAAAACATCATGGAATTTGTTTTAAGTAGGGTTTAGGAAAACTCAAATTCCCAGATAAAGGATCATCCTGCATTTGCAGACTGAGTCCCCAGTGAAGCACAGCCTGTATAACACGTACCAGGAGCCAGGGTGGCTGCTCATGTGGTGCAATCAAACAGCACACGAACAATATGCCCAGGACTGATGCCAGAAGGTGCAAAGCTCATTGTTTCGGTGCAGATCAGTTATGCAACATACAGACATCAGTTATGCAACACACAGACACTGGGAGGAGCCACCTGTTATTCACACTGAGTGGTGTGGAAGCACATAACTCTCCCCAGGAAGATTACTGGCAAGTCCAAACACAACTACGAGAAACAGCATTTTTTGAACTTGGATATTGTAAAGAATTATCACATCTGAATCATCTACAGCTCTCAAGCCATGAAAGTAAACAGCACACTACTGAGAGGGCAGGCAAATTTCTGGCTGCTCTGAAAAGCCCAGGAATTACAGTTTCCATGTAAAGCAGGTGAGATCTTGGTTTCCAAATACTTTGGATCATGAATCTGATCTTCTTCCAAATTCTCCATGGAAAGGCTGGTTTTTGGTTTTAGGCATTAGAAACAAACACCAAGGCCAACTGATGAGCCAAGAGGCTTTTATGTCTGTGTTATGTTTCTGAACAAGTCCCAACCACTTACTTAGTCATTTACATTTGAATACTGTGCCATTCATTGCTTTCCATTGCACTGTTTAATACCAGGTTGTCAGCTTTAATTAAAGATTGTCCGAAGGTGAGGGAGAGTATCAAGTGTGAAGGACCTTCCAGGAGCTCCCACAGTGGGGGGCCACTTTCATACCATCTCAGCATCTGATGCTGCTCAACACTTCTGGGCTGCTAAAAGCTAGGCAGCATCCCAAGAAGCTTCAGGGAATTGGCAGAGCTCTGGGGCCCTGCAAATAGTTACCATTTTCACTGGAAATAGTTGCAACACTGGAAAGAAGGTTCCCTCATGTTCCTTAGTTTGCATCAAAATCCTGTGGGCATGTCCTCCCCCACCTGGCGAGCGGATGCAAGGAGACTACAGCACTGCTGTACCTTCAAAAGCCCCTTCCACCATCATCTCTTTTCAGTTTAACTTGAAAAGATAAAAGCATTTAATCTTTCCTGCCTTCAACTTGAAGGTTTTGTTCTAAATATATTTAGACAGCAGAAATAAAGACAAAGTTTAAATAGAACTAACTGAACCACAAACTGAATTATGTATTTCCATTTCAGGAGACAATCTCACTGCTAATAACATCACTCTCCCTCCAAATGCATGCACGACAAAATTCAAAGCATTTCTCTGTTCCTTCACGGCATTTGGCATCTGGCAGCAGCTATGCAGCACAGAGAGCTGCCTCTTACACGTGTATGTGTCATGTGTCTCACTCGCTTTGTCCAGGAGCTGGGCTGGGACCATCTGAATTGCTGAACCAGTCTGTCTGGAAAATTTGTATGCTAGCGGATTGAAACACAACTGAACCCTGGCAACATCCCTGCTTCAGATCTCTGCCTGGAACCTTCATTTCTTCAGTGTTCTCTGGAAACATGCAGCAGCTGCAGGCTTTCTGTAGGACCCCCACACCAGCAATCTTCCCCCAGAATGGAAGCACATGGCAAGGCAGGGTCTAAACTGTACAGACAGCCTGGAGCATCTTAAATTTTCAACACTGGATTCTTAATTTGGTTCCCATCTTACAGAAACAATAGCAGTCACCAAGTAGCTTACTAAACCAGGGTCAAATCCTGAATAGATGCCTTGCTCACAGATTTGCTCTTAATTAGCCAAACACCCTCTGAAGTCACCAAAAGTGCCAATCAAACAAAGGCACATTTTATTTTGTAACCACAAAGAAGGAGATTGAAAGAACTTACATCAGCTGCTAAGCATATGTTCTAATGACCACCACTGGATTATTACTAGTGACCTAGATGTAGAAAGCTTTGATCTTCTTACTCCTGTTTTATTATCCAGTTTCTAGAGCTCTTTAAGTCAACCAGCTTGAATAAAAATTAGGATGGGTAGAAACTGTGTGTGATCCAAGAAAGAGGACCATGATGTATCGATCCCAGACCTTTCACTGACTAAAGCAGGCAGGCACCAGTAAACATGATTAATAAGAGCAAGCCAGGAAACAGCATTACATTTCAAAGAACTCTAGGGGTGAATAGCTTGAGGAAATGAGATACAAAGTCTTTCACATGTAGGTCACCAGTTTTAATCCAGCTCTGCTCATAGCAAACTCTAGTCATTGATATCTGACAGCTGTCTGGCAGCCACATAGGATGAGATGGTGGTCTTTGTTTAATTGCTAGTCGTATCTGCAAAATATAACATATCAACAGAACTGCAGTGCTGTGAAAAGTCTAAGCAGAAAGGTCAAGGACCGACTGGGCTTTGACAGAGGATCTCTACTCCCTTACCAAAAAGCTTCATTTCCTATTTGTGTTAACCTGATCTATCTCAAGGGTAATAAATCTTCGTGGGTGAACAGAGGATAAAGAGAGCAAAAAACATTTCAAAGAGAGCTGTGGTAACTCTGCTGCCTTGAACTCAGACCAAGGCCCAGCTCCCCAGCTGGTGGTTCCACCGAAGTGCCAGCACACCACCAGTCCACACTGGCCTAGGGCTGCTCCCTGCTCCTTCCAGCAAGAGCAGCACGAAGCCAGGACCAGCAGATGCGAGGAGCCAGGGAAGGAAGGAAGAGAGCAAACCATGGCCACAGAAAAGAGACTGAGAAGGAAGAAGGTGCTCTGAACAAGCCTAGAGGATGACAGTGCAGAAGATGACCTTAGCATGGGTCTTTCCCCACATGGAGCTGGTTTTCACATCTTGGTCCAGTAAGAATTTAGGATGTGCACTGTTGGTCCCACTCTGTCTCTCAAAGGGGTCACAGAGACCAGGGGCTGCAGAAACAGCCTGGCCACATACCACTGACCCACCCCTCAGGCTAGGGCCCCTCTCCAGAGTCACAGCAACTTGCCAGTTGAGAAGTACAGTGTGGGGAGAGGTTGAAGTTGAAATTCCCATGATTGGAATAAAGGGTCCAGCCATAAATGATGAGTAAACAGAACTCTTTATTGCTGCCTTTTCAAAGCCTTTTCTTTACAATAAGAGAAAGTCTGAATTTCCAAAGCCCATGTGAAATACCTAACATTCACCTCAGGAAATTAGAGAAGAGATTATTTTACAGCTTGCAGGACAAATCCTCCCAATTACATATCAGAACAGAAATCTACGATTTCTATGTTTAACTAAAAAATAATATTATTTAGGTTTTTTGGGTTTTCTAGTAATGGTCAGGTTTAAAAATTCAACTTTGATTCATAAGAGCAAATGGTGATTTTTTTTTTTTCTTTTTCACTAATAACTGTGCCTTGGTTTTTTGGACAAACTTTATCTCATTTTATCTGTCCCAAACGCAGGTATTCCATCGCAGCTAGTTATCAAGCTTCTCTCAACAGTGACTGAAGAGAAGCAGTCACCTCCAACGGGAGATGGTTCTCCTTAAACTAGGAGGATTTTTGGAATAGGTAGGATGAATTCTCTCAGGTGGTGGTTGCTGAAGGTGCCCAATGTATACCTAGCTTAGACTCCAACATGACAAAGTTAAGTAAGTTGAACACAATCTTTTGTAACCTGGAGAGACTCTTCAAGCATTTTATGGGCATTTTGCATGGGTATTTTGGATTCTGTCTTGACCATTGTGCTCTTGATGCTATTATATAAAGCACAGTACTTTCATGAGTAGCAGTCAGATTGTCTGAAGGTTGTTTGTGAAAATGACAAATCAAATACGTGTCTAAAAAGAATAGTATAGAGTTAAAAATGATGGGTGTATATACATCTTCTTCACAACTACCAGTGCTGTTTAAAGTGCTGGGATTAAGAAACATGCCAAAAAGGGAGTCATAGGTTTTGTTTGGGTTTTTTAAAGTGTTTTCCTTTTAAAACTCCTCCACTTGCTTTTGGAACTGTGTACATGACATTCAAGAGTCACATTTGCAAGTATTTTGCATTCAGCAATAACTTATAAAAACCAGTGCTCTTCCATATCACATTTACATTCTATACTGATCATGCACGTGGGCTCTCCAGCTGTGACACAGGGACAGACTTCCTAACAGAACTGGTTTTTTTCAATGCATGTTTTCACTAAGTAAACAAATAAACGATGTAGAAATGTATTGAGGTAGAATAGCCCCAGGTGAGCTCCCCATTTCCCGGCTAACTCAGCACAGTACTCTCCACACAGCTATCCATCAGGCTGGAAGGTAACCACCACTAGATGGTGGTGGTGGATGCCACACATGGGGCACCTGGCATTTCTTGGCTGGCTTTCTCCCAAGAAACACTTGGGCGTACCATGCAGACCTCCACTGTGCTGTAGGGCAGACATTATCCTGGATCGCACCCCAAGCAAGAGCCAAGAGCTTTAACTTGGTACAGGCTGTTGTATCACTGTCAAAAGCTGCATAATGGAAAGTCTTAAAACTTTGGGAAAATGTCGTGCCCGGTGTGAGACAACTGAGCACTGCAGGACATTGACGAAAACAAAAGTGAGGAATGCAGGAGTTTCTCCAGACTTCATTTAAAATAATCACACTCTGCCCCATCATGCTACAGCTGCCTTTGTCGAATTTAGCTCCTTAATTAGCAGTGGAAACCTTTTTGCTTTCTCTCTTATGGAATTTACATGTTCTCCTGCTCTTCCTTCAAGCAATGTAATTAAAAAGCCTGCTTAGCATAATTAATTTGCAAACAGGTTGGATGAAATGGGATTGTATCCCAAAGGCTTTTTCAGCATTAAGTGGAACTACTTCTTCAAGTATACTTTAATCTAGAGTCTCCTGTATATAAATTTCTTGCATTTTGCATTTTAAAAACACTTCATTTTGAAAGGTGCTACGATTTGCAGCCCAGTTCTGACTTGTGCTGCTGATATAGACCTAGATTATACAGCTCATTCTGCAGACCTGCTCCCCAGAGCACCCAGTCCCTGAGCAGATGGAGGCTGTGTAGCCAAGATCTCCTCCATGTTGAGGAGTTTTTTTCCTGAAAACAACTTATCCTCCTTAAAATTCCGCACTCCAACCTGATGTGAAAGAGAAACATGGCATTATAGATGTTAACAGGAATATTAAAATCAGTCCTGCACAGCCGACCAGAGGAATGCTGAGGGAACAGGGAAGGAGCAAACCTTCCCACAGGAAGCAGCTGCGACCTCGGCTCCTGTGCCATCACTTGGATCAGTGGCCGTCGTTCCCCTCCAAGAGCTGTTCTGCTGCCTGCACCAAGACTTGGCATTATTCCTCCCTCATTTGTAGGCTTTATTTTAGGTTGGCTTTTTCATTTTGTTTTGGGTTTTTTTGTTTGTTTGTTCTTTTTTGTTATTATTGTTTTGTTTTGGGGTTTTTTTGTTTGTCTTGGGTTTTTAGATTTATTTTTTTAAACTGAGAATCTGTGCCCTTCACTTTACAATGGAGAGATTTCAGCTCCCTTCCATGACAAACTAATTTCCAAAGAGTGATAATAAATCAATCATTTATGGCATTAACAGCTTAACTCTAGAGACTTTTTAATTGCAATACACTCACCAGTAGCTGGTAACAGCAGGCAAATGGAAAGCCCTACCCCCCAAACCTCTTTTAAAGCTTATCATCCTAGATTAGAAACAAAGAAGATTATTTCAGTGATCTAACCTGAGAAAAGATCATTTGGGTAGTTTTACAAAGAGGGAAGTACACTTGTGATGTGACAGTAATGGACAAGTGATGCAGTAAACAGTCCAGTGCCCTTCATCACAATCTTTCAACCACTTGAATTTACATGGAGACTAACAGAGTTGTTCTGTCAGTTCAAGGCAAAAGGATTATTCTCTGCTAATAGAAACTGATGTGTTGTAGTGAAGCACCTATTAAATTCAGCTGTCATGCAACAAAAGTAATTTAGCAAGCTCATGGTTTCTAGTGATTACTGATATTACCTGGCAAAATTATTTCTATGTAAGCCCTAATTATACTGCTTTTATAAGCAGTTATTTGCTAAGACAAGCTATACAATTCATCAAGGACTGAACTGAGTGATGCTGGTCAAGATACCACCAGTGGAGAATACTGGGGAGAGAAGTCACTGGACTTCATCTGTTGCTTCATGACTGGAAGCAATGAACATACACGATGCTGTCTGAGGCACTGAGCTGGTCATTCCTCAGAAATCAGACACGAATCTCAAATAACTGTCAATCTAATAGTGCTTCTAAAACATGGAGGCATTTGAGCAAAACCAGTTATTAAAAGAGCTACTACCTTTATTAATGAAGTCCTCTTCCACACATGATCACTGTATCACATCACTGGAGAGTTACAGGATATATCACAACTAAAAAGCCATGTAAATAGTCTGCAGAGCATACCTGAAGCCTTGAATTTCAAACTTATAATAGATGTGGAGGTTTATCATGATCTGTTTGTAAGGCTACTGATCATAACCTACTATAGTTTGAGCAATAAATTTGAAATCATAATGATAAGACAAAAATAATGTAATACATTTTATCTTGTTTTAAATTATTAATAGAAAGGGAGAGAAACAAGTACTTGATTGCTTCCGTAGGCTTCATAATCTTAATTGGTTAGTATCAAATACTTTATTGAAATCGCTAATAATTTAGTTTCATTATTAAGTATGATATTGAACAAGCTATTAAACTTCCTAACAGGGGACAGATAACCTCTTGAGCATCAGGCTCAGAGAAACTCATCATTGCATCTCACAACTGAGTGCTCATGTGAATTATCTGATACATCAGAACATTTCAGTGCGTGGTGGTGTCTTTCTTCTGTGAGAGTATTATGTGGATATTTTTATATAAAACTGGCATATTTTTTTTAGAGTCTTTTATTCCTCTGTTTTAATTGTATGAACCAGGAACACAGACTCAAAATTCATTAGGGGAAGCCAGAAAGACAGATGCAAACATGTGCACAGCTCAATCACATAATCTTTATTTCCTTAAGAAAAAAACCAGAAAATATTGCCCAGACAGATATGACAGACAAACTCTAGGGCCAGCCAGTGACCTTGGCCAGCAGCTGTGACATGGCACAGCCCAGCACCACTCCCCAGCATAACAGAGAAGAGGTTGAGTGAAACTGAGAAAGCCACATTAATACCAAGTGTCAAGGGAACCTTAGTGAAAGCTTAGAAAACTAAGTTGAAATAATACTTTCCAGTGGTGGTAAGATTGCATCTCAACCTGCAGTACTTCAAGGCACTACTTTATGGGCTCTAGAGGAGACAGAAACACGGCTTTTGTGGAAAGGTTTGATTTTGCTTTGGTGCCCTGCTCCAGGAAGGGCTCTCCATCCTGGGAATCAAAAACTGACAGACACAGCCATCTTCAGCCCAGGTCATAGGATGCCATGATTCCTGGGAGCACTGTTAAATCTAAACCCCCTGCCCTCCTGGGAGCACTGTTAAATCTAAACCCCCTGGATATTTTTCACTGGAGAATCAGCTCTTGCCTGAAAATATTGGCTCAAGTGACTAAGCTCACCCTCCCATTGAGCGGGCACCTAGAAACATACCTTGTGTGAAGAAAAAAAGAAAAATATATTTCCTCTTGAATTTTTCCAGTTAGGTTCATTGTACACTTTTTGTTTCTTTAACATCTCTATTATGCTGGTACACCCACAATGACTAGTGGACACGCTGTTTGCACAAATTCTTCCCAAAAGTGCTCTTCGTCTAAACAGGCTGTTCACGCTCCTTTTCCCAAATTAGCCCACTAGAGCAATTCACAGCTCTTGCTGTGGAAGTGCTTCATTTCTTTAAGAGAGAGTCAGCACCTGGATTTCACTTCTGAAGTCTGAGTGTAACAGAGGGATGCTTAACTCATTCATTACCACTGAATCATCCGTCCTGGGTCCCTCTTTCTTGGCGAAGGCAGACAAATAATGATCTTTTCTCATGCTGAGACAAGAAGAGATCTAACCCAAGCACAGATGCTGTAATGAAATGGACTCTGACTTGTAAAAAAGATAAGGCTTGCCATGCAGAGCAGCCACTGCTCACATAGCTTATTGACTACACACAGAGTGTTGAGATCTCCACTAACAGTGGAAGGGAAAATAACTACATTTTCTTGGTTGCACACCGTGGTGGAGGAATAGCTCACTGACCTCAGTAAGCCTTTTTTCCAGAAAGGTTCTCTTATATACGAGAGGAAGGTCTCTTTTAAAGACTAAGCCAAGGAGAGGAAGACATTCTTAATGAGTTAATAATTTGCCTCAGAAGACCAGCCAATCATTTATTTCTTCTTAGTTTAGTGATGGTTAGTTCTCGAGAGGAATTAAAGACTGCTTTGGCAGTTGAAACCATCTCAGCTTTTGGACTCTTTCCTCCAGTCTGTCTGTTACCAGAACTGTCTGTCACCAGATCTGACACTGGCTTCTCCTTGTATTTGTAGATGGCTTCCATTTTACCAGTGGATTATTTTAGCAGGAAGTTGCTTCTATTTTGTCTGTAGGTGAAACAGCATTGCCAGCTTCACAGCACTGTTCCTCACTCCTTCAACACAGAACAGCCATTTTCAAGGACACTTTTGGGTGACAGCTCAGAGAGGACAGGAATAACGACTACCTGCTTTTTCGGGATCTGCCCTATGGTCCTAGCTTCAAAAGCTCCTGGTTCAGGAGTGACAACATAATCCCTGTCCTCCAAGGAGTCCCAGCTGGGGTCATGGCCAGCATAGGTGCCAGCACAACCATTGGCAAACACAACTTCCCACTGTCAGAGCAGGTGCAATAGAGGCTCTGCTCTCATCCAAAATCAGGGGGATTAATGGATTCATTCTCTCGGATGTTAACCCAAGGACACAGTTCCTCCATTTGCAACAGTACTACTGGAAAGAATGATTAGTTGTCGCCTTGACTGATGTCATCCAGATGTGGGGTTTTTTTAGAATCACAGGATCATTTAGGTGGGGAAAAACCCGTAAGATGATCAAGTCCAACCATTAACCTGACTCTGCAAGACCATGACTAAATCATGTCCCTAAGCACTATGTCTGCATGACTTCTGGCTCTTTTGTTTTTCTTGTATGGTTTTTTTTACTTACAAGTCTTTTACTTGTGACCCATGATCCTATTTGTCCATCTTGTATTTCACCTTCTCCCTGGGTACATTAGCTCAAACTCCTTCAGTTAAGTTAAAACATGTGAGTGCAGGTGAGAACATTCATTGGAAGTGCTAGCATGAGGAATAATCAAAATATTTAGAGGTTTATTTTTCTTCCCATGGTTTTTCTCCACTGGTGCTGATGACATAATCTCTTTATTCCAAGCACTCGGGTTGGTGCCTTCAGGCGCTGCCATTCAAGAAGTAATATGATCCTTCTTTATGAATCATAATACAGATGAGAAAAGGTAGCCATGTTCTGTGAGATAGCAATTACTGCTCTGAGAACAGCAGTAAGATTTTCAAATGAGATTGCTTCTCCTTACAGTTTTAAATATATCCTTAGAAAAAAAAGATAGTTAACACTAAGAATACATTGCTCTTCAAAACAGCATTAACATAATGTAGTAAAAAAAAAAAGTATTATGAGGCACAGCAATCCAGAAAATCCAGTTAGAGACCCTGTACAGATGTTAAAGTGAGCAGTTGAAAGGCTGGGGTATCCGAGGTGTACTTGTTTCTCAAAGTTCCTCTGCACTCAGTAGAGATATCCTTGTTCTTGGTGATTCTAGGGAGAATTCGTATCTTGTTTCAATAACTTTCCTATAAAAAATCTAGGAGACACTAATTTCAGTCTGGTGAAGGGCTTTGCTATATTCTTTGGAAAGTCAAGGAAATAGTATCAACCAGATTATCTGTTCATAGATGTCCACCTACCCCATCAGACATCTCTAAGAGGTAAGGAAAGAATACACAGTGAAGACTCTCACCCAGAAGACTGTAAATACATAAATAGCAATGGATACATTTCAGACTTCATACTAGTGACTCTGATGGGGAAATATAGCTAAACTGGACAGTTACCTGAGTTCTGAAGAAAAATATTTGTTCAGTCAGACTGAACCATTGATTTAATCTGAATTTTTGTATGTCACTTTTTTCATGTCATTTGCCATTTTTTTTCCTAAAAATACAGTGTGGTTTTATTACAAAAAGATAAACTAATCCTATTTTTTTTGAACTCTGTTACAAATCCAGTTGTTCTATTCTTATTATGCACAGCCATAAATGTGTATCTTTTTTATTTCTGCATAACATTTTGTTTCATTGTTTTTCACAGTCTAAATATTTTGCCCCAAATGTCACAACAGTTTTGTTGTCTCATTTCAACAGTTTTGTTAGTAAAACTGTTGAAATGTACCAAAGTACAAACAATATATATGAAAATGCTTTGTCTCTTAGAACAGTATTGCTAAGGGATTGCATGTATATATGTTGGGTTCAAGACAACCAAGGGAACTAAAGAATAAGGAATTTATTGCATGAACTACCTGGATAAATGACATTTTATGATGTTATATTCTCATCAAACTGTGTCTTGAAGTGCAGGAAAGTGTAACCATTTCGTAGGAAACTTCCCTTAAATGCTTTAATAAAGACAGTTAAATGTGTTACTTGGCATATAGTGTTATTCTAGAGGAGGGAATGCCTTAAGGAATTATAAAATGCCTTCAAAACTAGGGAAACACATGAACAGATTTTAGAGGAGAATAAAGAAATTCTGCTTCTGTTAAACATAATGAAAATCTGTTACTTTCTCTGCTCAAACCGTTTGAATTTGCTGGTTGAAAACTTTCTCTGTCCTACAAAAATTTGCCTTCCCACCGTTAACATCACGCCAGCACTGCTGCAGAATTCATTTGCCTGTCAGTTGTACTGCAGCCTTCATGGTACCTCTTTCTTCATTGTACCAAGGCACAAATGCAGACTGGGTCTTCACTTCAAGCAGTGGATGTTGCCTGTTACCAATTACACTTTCGGAGCAAGCAGCATTACACGTTCTTCCCACTGCAGGATAGTTCCTCCTTCTCAAAATGTCTTCTTGGAGTCTGTCTGTTGCTACCCAAGGCTTGACAATTTGGCAGCTAGCATTTGGGTTGTGCCTTCTGGGGCTCTTGGTGTTGTTTCACTCTTCACATTTATTCTCATGGTCCGTTCCCATCCATGCACTGCCTCCTCCTCCAGTGCAGACTATTTTGTAGGGTAAGGGCCATCTGTACGCCTTGTGTTGGTACAACAGCACCGATCACGCACCCTTAGACTTAAATGCTAACGCCGTTAACTGCAACAGCATTTCTAACATCCAAACTATTTCTTAGAAACAGACCCACCCCACTGAGCCAAAGCCAAGACCAGAAACACCAATGGAAAAGAAAGCCAACCAAGCCTTTGAAAAGCACTTGAGACCAACTCATTTCTTATCCAAATATAAATACATTTGTCTCTAAAAGAAGAAGGAAAATCACTACGCAAAATACTATGAACCAAACTTGGTTGGAACTAGGTGATCTTTAAGTTCCCTTCCAACCCAGGCCATTCTATGATTCAATGATTTAGAAATACTATACGCATTAAATTAAATTAAATTAAATTTTCTTGGTGATGTTCTCCTTATTCCTTATTGCCCATTATCAAGCACTGCATGTATACCTAACACTTCTTGGTAAGGTTTGGCAAAGCAAAACCAATCTGACCACAGTGTGTTTTCAAGAAAACATCACCAAAATATAATAAATTGATTAATTTTCCATACCTTCTCTAACACATTATATCACCCTTATTCCTATGTTTCGAGAATGGAATTGTATTCTTCTTATAGCTCCACATTTCTACATATTTCCAAAAACACATTCTTCACTTGTTATTTTAAGTATATTATACATCTGTATTTCTATCCATCCTCTTTACAGATCTGGGATTTAACTCCAAGCTTTGGCAGGTAACTCAGCCCCGTTGCTTAGCAGCAGCTGAGGCACATGTAAATGCAATAATGGAAATTCTCGTGGTTGCAAAAGTGGAGAGCCTTTGCCTGCTGAAAGCGGATGTTTATAAATCGTCTGGGAGTGGAGTAAGTGGCACTATTAGATTAGAAAAATTCTTTCCAGCAAAATACAGTTTAAATACAAATCCAACTGGCCTGACAAAAGTAATAGAGACTGAGGTTAAAAAAGCAAGAGTCAATATTTAATTATGATTGCTTTTATATATTGATTACTCCAGTATTTTAACCATCATATGATTACTGGTAAAATAGGCCACTCTCCATTTCATTTAATGGGTGAAATAATGGATTCACGAAACTCAACCGCAAAACTTTCACCACCTTTATAGGACTGGGATTTCTCATTATCTAAATCTGTTTTCATTATATCTTATTTTAAAAAGTATTATCCAAGTGTCAGCATGGATCCAAAGCCAACTGCTTAGCACTCCAACTTTACTTAAAAAAATACCTGTTTTAATCTGCATCTGGCAGATCCATATGCTCACAGAAACATGCAAATTACAATTTAAGCTTCTTAGTGCTATGGTGCCATCAGTAGAAAGGAACCTAAAATGGCCTCCAAACTGAAACAAATGAACCTGAGAATGATCCCAGTCAATGATGAGAACTGTCCCTTTCTAGATGTACTTCAGTATCTTCTGCATTGCTGGCACTTAACATTGAGGGGTGAGCCCATACTCCTCATGCAGTTTATCTAATTTGCATATAATTTGTCTAAGTCTAAAAGACAGCTATGAAACATGAGTATCCCTCTATAGTGAAAGGAGAATGGCACTTCCATAGCATCATTAATTTCTTTGAAACATAAAGGTTTATGGTCATTTTAATTCCTTTGAGAACTCTCCTTTGTTCCATCATCTATTAAAGAAACAAAGGTGGTTCTGTATAAGGCAGACAAAATGAATAATCCCATGGAACTACCTCTGTCTTTCCATTGACTCTAGTGCAGCCTAAATAACAAACTAGCTTTCAGATGGCAAAATTAATCCCAACCCCTGACTCTTTGCTGAAGCTCAGTGGCAAAGATTAGGGTGATTAAATAATCAACAATCTATGGGAGAACACCCTGGATTTTAACAGACAGACCCCACATATCATCCGCAGAGGTGCAAATAATCTCTTGAAAATTAACTCATGCCTATTTCCACCTCCAACCCAGACTGATTCTTATAGTCTGTAAAACTATCTTGTTCGGGACTTCTTTGACCTAAAGATAATTTAAAACCTCATATTTTGCTCTACAGTGCCACATTCCCTGAGTTCTAGCTCCATTTGTTGTTTATACATTGCATATTTATATGTGGCACAAGATTGTTTTTCTTCACTGAACTCCATATAGGAAAAGGAAGAAGTAACAGATTTTCCTATTCTAAATATTTGACAAAAGGTTTTATTTATTTCCACGGAATGCTATTTATTCATTATTTTTTCTCCCTTCTAAATATGATGATTTGTCAGCTTGTGACACTCATTTTCTATTCATTTTCATAAGCTGTGTCTCTGGCTCCCATGAGAACACTTTAATTTTGTTGCATGGCCCAGAAATATGATAATCAACAAATATTTCTAGGCCAAATCCATTGTCATAGTGTCAGCAGGCTCATGTGAAATACTGATGCAATTAAACACTGATTTGCCACTCCATCTCCCAGCAAGACAGATATAAAATACAGTTTGGTTTACATAGATCTTTTTAAATTATCCCCTTTAAAAACCTTATGAAAGATAATTGGTTATACTGAAGAACCAAAACAGGAAAAATGCTTATTACTTTTATGGTGTTTTGCACTTTACTGCTGTACAAACATTAACTAATTAAGCCTCACAATACCCAAGTGAGGAATGGAAGGAAGTTTTATTATGGTTATATATTATAATTATACTGTCTCATTTAGAATTTCCTGGATTTTGACTTTTAAAGTAATTATTATAATTATCACAAAACTAATAAAAAGTCAGAAACAATCTTCTTTTTTTTCAGTATGAACATGCTCTAAGCTAAGCAAATAAATAGTTTACAAATGCCTAAAAGTACACTTCTTTCCATGTATCTCAGCTTCTGTTTTGACTTTGTCCATTGAGCCCACAGGATTTGATTTTGTTTCCACCAAAGGGGAAGAAAGTCTTTTCAATGACCACAGTGGATCCTTGAATTTAACAACAAAAAGATAAAGAATGTGTAAAGTAAGATTATCTCTGTGATTTTTAGCATTCTCATAAAACATTATGAGATCTTGATATAAAACATGTTTATATGTTCCAAACAACATTAAAAAATCTTTATGATATTTTGCAGTTGGGATTAATTTTTAATTATTATTGTTATTATGCAAAATTGCTTTTCTCTCAAATATCTCTTACCAAGGTCTGGATTTCTCTTCCCAATTTCAGAAATCTAACAGCTCACTGGCACCCTTTAAATACAGGTAGATAGGTTCTTTCCAAGAATGACTTCTGCCATGTCTCTTACACATCTATCTCCTAATGAGGTAATTTCCCTATGGAAGTGCCTTTGCTCTTCACTAGTAGCCAAGTCCCATGCATTTCTCCTATAATACTGGCATTTTCAAGATCTATAGGGATAGAATCCACTTTATTAACTATACAAAATTGTTATACAACATTTGAATGTTCAGTTGGCTCCATCATAATAGCTAGCCACTGCAAATTCTTAGAAGTCAACCACAGCTTGATCATTCCCCAGAATCTCTGGGAGAATCTTCCTTATAAGGCCATAATCAACTAAATGATAATTTGGAAAAGGATCTCATGTAGTTTCTTTTTAGCTGGAAAGGTAGTTTCAGCCTTCTTTTTAAATTATATAGGATAGACCTAATAATAATAATAATGTTTGTAGAGTGGATCCAATAGAAAAGAAAAAAGAGAAATAGTCTAATGAACCCAAAATACACAAAATACTCTTTTGTTGGCAAGTGCTGGAAAACTAAATAAACAAAGATCTGATAATATATCAAGCAGGTCGGGTCAAGATTAATAGAAGACACAACAGAGGGATGGAATGCCATCCGGAGGGAGCTGGACAAACTTGAGAAGTGGGCCCAAAAGAACATCATGAAGTTCATTAAGGTCGAGTGCAAAGTGCTGCACATGGGTTGGGACAATCCTAGATATGAACACAGATTAGGAGAAGAACTCCTTGAGAGCAGCCCTGCAGAGAAGAACTTAGGGGTTCTTGTGTGTGAAAAGCTGGACATGACCCCACAGCCCAGAAAGTCATTTGTGTCCTAGGCTGCATCCAAAGCCCCATGGGCAGCAGGGCAAGGGAGGGGATTCTGCCCTTCTCTTCTGCTCTCATGAGACCCCACCTGCAGTGCTGCTCCCAGCTCTGGGGTCCCCAGCACAGGATGGACATGGATGTGTTAACAGCAAGTCCAGAGGAGGCCACAAAAGTGCTCAGAGTGCTGGACAGGCTGACAATTGGTGTTGTTCAGCCTGGGGAAGAGAAGATGTTGGGGAAACCTTATAGCAGCCTTTTAATACCTTAAAGGAGGCTTATAGAAAGGAGGGAGAAGGACTTTTTATATGGGCAGATAGTGACAGGGCAGGGGCAATGGTTTTAAACTGAAAAAGAACAGATTTAGTTTAGATGTAAGGAAGAAATTCTTTACTGTGGGAGTGATGAGGCACCGGCACAGGTTGCCCAGAGAAACTGTGGATGTCTCATCCCTGGAAGTGTTCAAGGCTGGATTGGATGAGGCTTTGAGCAACCTGGTCTAGTGAATGGCATCCCTGCCCATGGCAGGCAGGTTAGAACTGGATGATCTTTAAGATTCTGTCGAACCCAACCAATTCCATGATTCTACGATTCTAATATTAATAGACTAGTGTTCCAACATTGCAATCTAGAAACCAGCCACAGCTCTACTCAGCCTGATAGGTTTCCACCTACCCAAACCATGGCTGGAAATGGTGATCAGTTCATTTGCCTGTTAGAAATGGAAACTGCCATCAAATGCCATCAGTAGGGGTTTTCTGCAATGTAACTCCTTTTCTGCATCAAGTTGCTGATACAATCCTTGTGCTAGTTATAGAGAGTATTTTGACTGCACTTTCCTCATGACACTAGAAAGACCATCTGGCTAAACAGATGTGGTAATTTGATTTGTTTGGCCAATGAGCTGAAAAAACCCACAATGGCTTGAATGGGAGCTCCCAGGAGTGCCCAATCCAGCGTCTTCTCCTCTGTGCTTCCAGATACCATGTTTATCACTTCAGGAACAGCTTGGTAATGGATTATTTGCTTGTGGGAGTTACCAAGAGAGAAGGAATTTTCATACAAGAGACAAAAGGAGGTCACCATATTTTCATCACAAAAAAAAATAAGTCATAAGGCCATCTGTCATTCTTTTGCAGTGTTTCATATGTTATAAAACAAGAAACTGGTAAAATGCAAGCCAAACCTTGGTCCCACAGAAGATCTCCCATGGATTTAGGAGACAGGACCATTGGTTATTCAACCTGTTTATTTACAACCTTATCTAAAGGCTGCAGTGCAGGTCTTCTCACAACCATGTGTTATATTATAGATGTATAATCTTAAATATGGAATGGCTTGTCTATATAATGTCTCCCTGCCAACATTATCTTTATAATCTGTCTTAATTTTTAAGCCACTCAGGTTTATAAAAATAAATGTAATTTTAAATCCTCTGAAGTCTACAGCCAACCTCAATTTCTTCTCTTTTAAATTTACTTGCATTTCTCAAGCCTCTACTGTTGGATATTGTCATGTATATAACTTGCATTACTGATAAAAAACTCTAAAAAATTTAAAATTTACAAAGAATGCTCCCCCCCAACCTATGGGATTATAAATTAGAAATTTATACATTTAAAGATTAAAAGGAAGTAATTTCAAAAATCTTTCTGAAGACATTTCATTTTAGGTCAAGTAAAAGAGTCTGGAGAGTTCCTGTTCTTGAACTGTTTCTCAGCACCATTAACAATGAATAACAAACACTTAATTATGCCCATTCATTTTGCCTTTCTATGCAGCATCTTGCCAGAGCTTGTAAAATTATATTTCAGAAAAGTTTCCAGCTATAAGGTTCTCCTTTGCATAAAGGATTGGGTTGGCTTTCTGATATTGGACTGCCCTTGTCTTGAAGTAAGGAGAGAGACAAATTAAAATAAAGTGACTAAACCCCAATCATAGGCTGAATGAGCACAACTAACAGCAAGCTTCTCATTATGCTGAAGACACAAAGCCAAGTCTGCAGCAACTCAAAAGCTGGAGAAGAAAAGGACAGAGGTACAGACATCCCACCAGGCTTCACCACTCATCCAGCCAGTGCCCTAGGGAAGAAGGGTAGGAGCTAGATGAGAAGGAAGGAAAAGCACATTATGGTTAAGAAAAAGATGGGGATGTATCTGAAGATTCCACATGCCTGACAGCCAGGATTGTATAGCAGTTTGCAGATGACAGGGTTGCATCTTCTGGAAGAAGGAGGGCACTTTGTTCTTTGAGGAGGAAAACATTTATTTTTTCATTAGATTGCATTTTGTGAATTTACGATAGCAAAATAGCAAGAATTGAGGCTTTAATGCAATAAATGAGTTCTGGTAATTTAAAAAAGCACATTTTTAATCCACCCATTATATCAAAGAACTATCCTCCCTTTGGTCAAACTCTTACCCTCCACCATAAGGCTTCCACTTCACCAGAAGTGTGACACGCACTGTTACCACTCCCTTTGGTTACAGTAAGTGATCTACACAGTAACTAGGGACTACATTTCTTGTAAAGAGTTTCTTTCTCACTTTGTTTTTCTTTTGGCTCCAAGACATCCTGTCTGCGTAGCAACACGACTTCAGCTGTCCCTTGACCCAGCTATTACACCAACGTGCTGGCAATAAAACCTGTGTGAGGCTTCTTTAGCCAGAGAGCTACGTGAACTCACTCACACCACCCACACACAGGACTACCACGGAATTTTCACATCGTGTCTACATAAAAGAGAAGGAGAAAAGATACAAAGTATTCTGGTACACTGATGTACTTTGCAGTGACATGGGCCACTCCACAGAAATCAGTGGTCCTGTTAGGAATACATACTGGCTTTCACAGCATTATATGTAGGACAGTATTTCCATGAATCTGGAAACATAAATACAGCCCAAAGTACTCTGGCAACACGTAAAATCTACACGCACAAGCCCAGAATAGATGAGAGCACGGAAAATTATTGAGATGAAGAGTCACGTGGAAATAAAAACACTGGGTACATGTATAGAAAATGGAAACAAATAACTGAAAACTGCCTGAAGGCAAGTACTACTGGTGATAATCCAGGGATAATGCTTTTGTAGGGATTAACTGTTCTGGAGCACTTTTCCCATGTGCAAAGCACAACATATTTTTTATTCAGATAGGTTGATTTGGCAGTCTCTTTATTTCTAGCAAAAACTATTTATTGTGCCTGTGAAGAAAAAAATTCCAGCCTTGGACAGCCAGAATACAGTTTTTTTTTTCTCTCCCACTGATAATTGCCTGCTGGATAGAGCTCAAGAGCTAATTTCCCAGAGATAGTTCACTTCTATAGGGTTATTAGAAGCTTGTGTGCCAAATTAGTAATTTTGAATCTTGTATCTTTAATAAATTTGGCTACCAGTTAATGTAATTTTTTTACTGAATGCGTTCAATTCATCCTTTGGAAAGAGATTTCATTTCTTTGGCAAAATGTCATTATTCTTACAGAGAAGTAACAATGAGGCACATCACTTTAAAAGAAACTGCTGGGTACAAAGACCAGCATTTACCTTTTGTTAGCAGTATTTTTTTGCTCAGTTTTATTGCTGTGGACCTGCTGGTGATTTTCTGTATGAGAAACTAAATTTTATGAGAATGAAAACAGGGTTTCCTTTCAGGTTGTTTCAGAGCATTTGCTCTTTCTCCTGATTTTTCATGTTTCAAAGACACCCCAGGGTAGTAGACATAGGAAACAGAAATATCCTTATTCCTACAATTCTTGGCCGTACATTAGAATAACCCCAGAATTTATGTCTCTGGGAAAATAACCTCAGGTCCATTAAACACCATTTTCCTGCTATACAGAAAAACTTCTGGGGAAAAGAATCTTAAAAATAAATGAGTGGATAGACTAATACACCACAGGGGCTAATTTGCGGCACTGAGTAAGCAATTCTAACACAAGGCCACTAATTTGTTGGGTTTCCCTTGTCACATACTGTATTTAATTGTAGCAAGAACTAATCAACAGATAAATAATTGCTTCTTCAAGCCAAGACTAATATAGCACTTTTACAATTAAATATGACTATTACTATTATAAACTGCAATTTTCAGCATCATGTTCTAGGCTTTAACCCCAGTTTTCTTGCTGGGCTTTTAAGAACCACAATGTAGTAGAACTCAGAAAATGTACCTTTCTCAGGCCAGGTGTTATCTGAAGTGTTATCTTGTTTTCAAAAAACACAATTAACCAAAAAAACATAATGTATGGAAATAATATTTTAAAATAAATAAATATCTAAAATATTTAAATATAAAATATTGGGAAGTTTGACTTCTAAGAGTAATAAATAGTGTTAAGATGTCCCTTGTTCTGTACAAATGTGCAACAGAAGAGATGAGATGAAAACAACTGTACAATATCATTACTGTGAAGCTGATGGTCAGCTGTACCTTTCTGTGGCTCTAGACATAAATGAGATGGTGTGACTGTATTCCTCCAAGAATTTGTGGGATTCGGTCACTACTAAGCAACTATGAGCTCAGAAGTGATTGCCACCTAAATCACTGGTCCTAATCAAGAAGTTTAATGTGTGTACATAACGTTTGAACCAAGTGTACCAACCCACACGTAATGTGAGACTCAGTGTGCTGAAGATGCTTTATACTGAAATGTAGAAATTGGACCCTGAGGGAAGGAGATGTGTTTTCCCCCTGAATGAAATTAGGATGGTTAACTGAGCACAGGGAACAGCACCTGACCTGAGAGGGTAAGTGGGATGCAGAGGGTAGGTGGGAAGCAGCGATTTCACAGAAGAAACAACTCCATCCTTTCCTGATGGGGCCAAGGCATGTGTGTGGATAGAAGGACTCAGAAGGAAGCTAAGGACATCTGCAGTTCACCCAGACCACATCCAAACAGCATCAGCTTCCAGAGACCAGCACTTAGCAGCTGGATAAAAAGCAGCTGGCTGGAGTTTATTCTGGTGAAAACAGGTCCATGCTGAGGAAGTACATCCCCTAAATTCATCTGCATACCTGTGATGTGCTGTGAGGCTTTCACAACACAATTTCTTGTTTTAGTTGATCCATTCTTAAACAACTCCATCGTTTCAGTTAAATGATTTAAGCTATAATTATCTGCACTGACACATAAATTTAGGCATTGCAATTGCTGCATTAATAAACACCAACACAATTAAAGTTTTTCAGACCCGAAAAGGTATTTAGAGGAGGGACATAGATACAGCCAACATGGACATGAGTAATAGTAGTAGCTGGAGCCTGCGAACACAAAAATGAATTCAAGAACTGCTTCTTTTGATCAATCCCTGTGTATCTGGTATTAGCACCAGGGACAGGAATCACACAGCCAAAATTAATCTATCTTGGAATAAGGCTTCATCCATCTCCTACCCTGATGGGTTTGACAGGGAGGAGTAAACTAGAGAGTATCTGTCAAAGAAAGCTGTGAAGAGTCATAAGTACGCTCAGAGGTGTGTAATCTCCTAGTAAGGGATAACAGCAATCCTAGGGTATATCCTACCAAGTGAAAGGGGACCTCTAGAGCCATCTAGAAATAACTTCATCATTTAATATACTTCTTCTGAAAGCTGCTGACAAGGTCCATACACAATTTTATTTCAATTAATAACATAAGAACTTTAATTTCTTTTTTTGTTAACATGGAAATAATGCCCAACTGAAATTCACTTTGAGGTGAACTGCAGGATTAATTTACACTTCTGTATATAGTGCTCTTTCTCTGGACTACAGGGAGTTTTTATTTAGAGCTGCATGTTCAGTTCTGGGCTATATGTGCAACCAGACAGCCAACCTTCACAACTCCTTACCCTGGTGGATTTCACACTACACTTTTCTGAGCATGTTTCATACGTATTTTAGTAAAACAGCAAAATCTCCTCCTGTCTGATTTTCCTGTGTTGATTACTTAATCTTCCAAACCATATGTTTTTCTCATTTTGCTTTGTTTGTGATTGAATATAAAATTAAGATAGCTCTACCTAATTCTCATGCCAGGTAGCAGTAAGTCATCTCAATTCAGCAATCACTGGGTTTGTCAGTGCAAACAGTCTATTCCTGTGAGCTTTAATTAAACATGAAAAGATGGAAATTTACTCTCATTGAAGAAAAGAAAGTTGATACCCCATGGTACTGGAAATGTTCAGACTACGAATAGTAGAAATCTGACTGTAATGTCAACTCATGTATACATGATAATAAAAACTGTATTTACATTGGTAACTAACCAAGCTCCCAAATGCATTTCCATATCACAGTACCCTGGAAAAGCACTTGATGTTTCATTGCCTGCGCAGCTATAGCTTCCCACAGCAGCATGTGTGGCAGTGGTAACAGTGATTTGCCATCTCAGCACACCAAAAGCAGATGGAGCAGGCTGACACAGGCAATGCCTGGCCGCAAGCACCATGGTTCACTCTAATGCATCCCCTTTAATTTTTGAGATATTCACACCCAGCTACAGTGACCCACAGCTGTCCATCAAGTACATATTAGTGTGGTAAATTAACTTTCTGCAGGACTGATGAGTTTCCTGGGAGGAGGGAGGGAGGAGGAGGTGAGGCATGGAGTCAGAGACAGTGCAGTGGGGTGAAGGGATGTGATTCAGAGCACCAAGTTCCTGTCCATACCTTATGAAATAAGAATGCTGTTTTCAGCTCCAGGCCTTGTGCACAAGTATTGAAAGCACACTTTGATACTAGAGGAAACATTTCAATGTTTAAAACCAAAAAAACTTTAAATCAGAGTAATTCACTCCAGTGTTGAAATGAAGTGCCTGGTTTAATGCTTCCTTCAGGAACCCTGTAATACTAAACAGCTTTTTAAAAATATATATTAAACCAACAGAAATATTTATAGTTCAAGAAATGTGACGAGAAGAAGTTCCTGAAAGACCCTAGTTCACTTTCTCTCAAGTAACAAAAACACATGCTTACCAGCCTTCAGAATAAGGCTGGTATCATCCTAAAAGGATGATCTGCATTTCAAAATCCAAAATCCTGTATCTAAAATACAGGTTTCCACTAAGACATGGCCACATTTTAACTATAGGGCACAGAAACCAGAGTAGATCTAGAGTAGATATTTGATTAACATCTGGCCAGAAGTGCCATACTGTTATGTGCATGTATGGCTCCAGGAAGGCATTGCCAAGACATTCTGTAGGAAAAAAAGAACAAACCCTCACTCCAAAGAAATGAAGTAAAGAACATTTATATTTTGACCCATGAAGTAATTTCAACCCTGACTGTGTAAAAGACATCAAGCAAATGGTTTAACCTTTTTGTATTTCAACTGTTCATACATAAAATAGAGATTTTATGTGCTTCATTCATGATGCTTTTATTTGATTGCAAGAGAAGGGAAGATCTCTGAAAGAAGTACAGTCAGTATTATTTCTCCCTCTCTCTCTCCTGCACATCCTCAAAGATTTTCACTGGTTTTTGAATACTCTTCCTTGTACTGAGAAGGAAAGCACTGAGATGGGATGAAGGGAGGTAGGAAGCAGAAGTTTCAGGATGAAAAATGTCTGAAACACTTGACTTTTGCAACGGACTGTGTAGAGGTTGTGAACCACTGATCAGTCTTGATAGCTGCTGTGAGGACTATGTAACAGTGGTAAAATAAGCATTGTTACAACAAATGGTAGGTCTGAACACGATAACAGCTATGGGACTTGGTGCTGACAGTTCAGTTCTTTTTCTTTGAGTACTTTCATTCCTCGTGTTAGCAATAGCTCTCTCCATCCAAGCTGTAGCTTTATCACCCTTCAGATAACCTTAATTATAAATTCAGTGGTTTGCTTCAGAAATAATCACAGTATCCCCAATTCATTGTTTTGATTTCTCAGAGGAATACAACATAGATCAAAGGTGAGCTGTAAAGGAACAAGGTCTCTTATAAAAATGCATGACAGTTTTGGGAACTGGTGAGATTCTTTCAAAATAAAAGATGAAGTGAAAGTAATTTGCATGTTATTGTTGGAAAATTTACCCAGCCTGCATTCTTTTATCAGACTATGGTGGAAACTAGGGCATGCATGTAAATGGTGATATTTTTAAGCATTCCAGGCTGGATCATCTTGTCCTGTCTGGATGTACTCTCTTCAATGCATTGGAAGTCAGATTTGAGCGCCTCCGAGAACCACATATAGCACAGAATTACGGATATATTCAATACTTGGAAATAATCAGAGGTTTGGACTAAACTTTTGCATTCCCACACATCTGCTGACTCTGTAAGCCTTGGAGATGCCTTTAGACAGTTGGACTGCTTTTTGGATTCATGTGACCATGATTCCTGCCTCTTCCAGACACAGTGTCAGCATATGTTACTGATTTGTTCAAGCATTAGGAAGATTCATTCCACTAGCCTAGATACTCCATAAGCTACTATTTGGAGCAATTAAGATTTAGCTGTTTAGATTTCATCTCTTAAATTTGTCTGACTTCCTCATTTTCCAGATTTAGAGTCACCAGACAAGGTTGTCTGGAGGATATGGGCCATTATATGCTCTGCAACAAAAGCAAAAAAACCCCATGTGTTTTAGCCTTTAAAATCAGCCACTAGCCATAATACTCCAAGTAGAAAAGGACTTGTTCTTCTTTACTTTTGAAACTTTTAAAATGAGCTTCAGGACTCTTACTTTCACCCCTTCCCTCCACTGCAGACCTAGATTTTAAACCTTTGTTGCCTTTAAATTACAAGTCCCAGTGGGCACATTCTTCACATATGATGAGAGGAGCTCTCCAGACTCTTGAACCAGCTTGTAGGACTGGACACTAAAGGTTAATGGAGCTTGCACCAGACTTCACTGCACTCGGGTCTCACAATGATAAACAATTCTGGGAGCTCAGTACAGTCCCAGGAGCTTAAGTAAGGATCAGGAATGAAAACTCCCATTAGCTTCACTGAGATTAGTGTTTCAATCTAAACTGACTCCATTCCACATTGTTAAAGGCTCTTAGTATCCAGTGTTGTGATTTACAGCCATATTTTCAGAACTGTTTGCTACCCAGTATGCTGGTCCTCTTCTGAAAATTACTGTTTTCAATTTGCTTTGCAGCTTAAATGAGAATCCATGTTTGTTTACTGTATTTTGTTTTTCAGTATGGTTGCTGATCTTTAAAGCTCTGTTTACTAAAGACAGATTTTAAAATCATTTCCACAAAATGATATTAAGTCCAGACATTATTTTTCCTGGGATAAGCACAGAGACAGAAATGCAGCAGAAAGGCATGTTACCAGTATCCTTCCCTTCCCTGAATTCCTCAAAGTCAGCTTGAAAGTTAACACTGCCTTCGGGGTTTGTTTGATTTTGGTTTTAAAAGTAAGAAGCATTCTGGCCTTTTATTTTAAAATTCATGGAGCACAATGTCAGCTTCTGTTTGAAACATATAACAAGCCTTTTATGTGGTTTAGGAGTAGACCTGCATTTTGGCACAGCACCTGCCTGTTCATGTCTATAAGGAGAAGAAAATGAATAATGGCAAAAGCAGTTTTGTATGGAAAACATCCAGGCAACAGGACCATGCCCTTTTTTTTTCACCAAGTCCTGTTTGAAAAGCAATTGCAATCTCTTTTGGTTTTAAAGTTATCAGAACCCAGTTTTAACACAGCTTTGGAGCACCAAGCACATTGCTCATCCTGAAAAGCACTCCCCAGTGATAGTGCTGAACCACAAGCACAGTTGCTTTTCAGCACACTGCCCTTTGGATTCTGCTATATTAATTTTCTTTTCATAGGAACTTCACTGAACTCCTGGTGAAAAAGAGAATTTCTTTCTAATGATTTACAGTAATTGTCTCAGATGTGCAATTTGTATTGTGTTTAAGGAATGCTTTAGGAATCTCTACCTCATCAACTGTTTTACAATCCCCACAAGCAAAACTCCTAGTGAGACCCATAACATTACTGTCATTCCTTTCCAGCCTCTATTTCCCTATCTAGATATGCACTGCTCCTTATAGAGCCATATTGTGATGTCCCCAGACCAGTGCTATTTGTTGTTCTACGTTTGCATCAAAAATTTCTAAAATATCAGTATTAGTTTTATTATTCCGTATCAGTTTGAA
This sequence comes from Platysteira castanea, assembly GCA_013397175.1. Lineage (NCBI taxonomy): Eukaryota > Metazoa > Chordata > Aves > Passeriformes > Platysteira > Platysteira castanea. The sequence continues at coordinate 72,553 of VYXC01005427.1, forward strand.
AAATTCAATAACACAGCAGTAATATTAACCAGCTTCAAGATTTTTTAGAGTCATCTTTATAAATAAATACATATGATATTTTCTGTGTTGCAGTTAAATTCAGGTAGTACATCCAGCAAATACCCTGTCATATTGTCCAGAAATACTGCTGGCATACCAGATGTGATCTCCTGGAAGGTAGAACAAGGCTAAAGTCACTGTGTGGGTAAATAGATCAGTATTTTTTATAATTGTATATAATATTTATACATTATTTCAAGACATGCTGTAGTTCCACAGCAACACAGGATTGGTATAATGTGCTAAAAACATTAATTATATTTGGCATAATATAACTAACATTGGTATAACATACATTAGAAGTATTCCTGTTATAGGAAGAGCTTAAGTGGCCAAAGCACACTCACAAAACCAGCACAGCTCTACCAGTTAAGAGACGATCCCAGGAAACATCAGTTTCTGCCAGTACAACCGCATCTATGTTTGGGACATCTGCAAACACAGCTGTGCCATTCTGGAATCCTACTTTTTTACAGCCACTGAAAGCCTGAAATCCAGCTCTAACCTGATATTTTGAGGAGCTCTGTGCCATCTTTAGAAAGATGCTAGCCTGTCTTGAAAGAGGCTGCAAATACACCCACTTAAATTTCAATAGACTTTTGAGATTTTTTTGTTCTACACATATTAAAAGACTAGAAATCAATTCCCTTCAAGGCTGGAAATGTGAGAGAGAAGCAAAAAATATGACAAAACATTTTATTCTAATTAATGAAATAGCATTAGTTTTTTCTTTTTTTCTTTTTTTTTTTTTTCTTCATTTAAAAGTTGTCTATAAGACTCCAAAACATAGCTAAATATTACAGGTGCAATAAATTCACAAAGTAAGTTACTTCATTTAATGTTAGCATTATATCATGATCACTCCTAGCGCAACCCTTCCAGTTAAAGGACTGTTGGTGCTTGTTTCTATTAATGCAGAGATATGCTTCTCATGTTCAGTGACCCAGTTCCAAGAAGTATCACAATATAGAAGCCTATTTTCCACTTAATAAACATGCATAATTCCTGTGAATATTAGCAGTGATTATGCACACTTACACACTCTAGGGCATATTCATCTAAACCCAGTGAATTCAAAAGATCTGAAGGAAAATGTGTTTGGCCCTCTAGACTGCTAGAAACCCTAAAGAATGATAGGAATACTCAAGAGTTTTTTACTGGTATATTTTATTTTAATGACAGTTTTGTATATTATTCCTTAGCTCTCTGCCTACAGTGCTAATGAAGTTTTATTCAAGATAAAAGAATTAAGGACTTTTTTAGGAGAGAAAAAAGGAAAATTAAGACAGCCAGTAAGGATTAAGCTTAACAGTTAAGATACTCTCTTTGAAGAAGGAAATTCTAGGTTCCAGCTTGTCCGATGCTATTTCCTACAGAAAAAGAGGTTAATTGGGATATTGCCAGCAGCCCGGAAGGTCAAATCTCATCACAGGTAGATAAATGAGAGGGCAGGCAGTGCAGATTCAAACAGAGACATGATAATTCACACAATGGGTAAAGTTGGAAGACACCACAGTAGATCATCTGGTCCAACCTCTCCACTCAAGCAGGGTCATTCCAGAGCACATGGCACAGAACTGCATCCAGAGGGTTCTGGAATATCTCCAGTGAGGGAGACTCCACAGCCTCTCTGGGCAATCTGTTCCAGTGTGTGGTCACTGCACAGCAAGGAATTTCTTCCTCATGTTCAGGTGGAACTTCCTGTGCATCAGTTTCTGCCTCCTTGTCCTGTTGCTGGGTATTGCTGGGTACAAGGAAGCAGAGCCTGGTCCATCCTCTTGGCCAGATACTGATGGGCATTGATGAGGTCCCCTCTCAGTTATTTCTTCTCGAAGCTGAACAGGCCCAGCTCCCTCAGCCTTTCCTCATAACAGAGATGCTTCAGTCCCTTCATCATCTTTGTCACCCTCTGCCTGACCCTCTTCAGGAGCTCCATCTCTCTCTTGTCCTGAGGAGCCCAGCTCTCCAGATGCACCTCACCAGGGCTGAGAAGCGGGGCAGGATCACCTCCCTCAACCAGCTGGCAATGCTCTTCCTCTAACTGAGTCAGCTTTCTACAGCTTAAGGAGTACTTAAACTTCTGTGATAAACGTAAGACAATTACATTATTTTTCTCACTTAAGAGAGAAAGCAAAAGGACTCCAGTCAGTTGATTTTGCCTTTTCTACTGTTCTAGATAGTTCTCTGCAGTAGAAAGATGCAACTCTCATATGAAAACAGATGCATATACCCCAGAGAAACTTAGAATTTAGCACCAGCTCCTGTCCTGAGCAACACCTTGTGGTTTTGCACATTTGTTTACAAATCGTTGGCTTGAGTTTTAGCTTCCTCAGAATGTTATCCACAGATTTCTCCCCCTCCCATGCTCTGTGCAGACTTGTCAGGACAGCTAACTCAGTGTTTCAGTATTTATGTCTCTTTGCGGCTTTGGGCTTGCAGTATATAACCAGCTCTTCAATAAACTATTCCAAAAACTGCTGAAACATTCACTTCATTCAGCACCATGGAAGGAAACATAAGCCCTAACAATTTGCCACACATTTTGAATCCCAAGAAGAATCTATCTACCCAAAAATGGATGAGTATTTTTAATGAACCTATGATATTGCAGAAATCATTAAATATACAACAGTATAAAGTATATTTCTGCCCATAGCTGCTTATTTAAAAGGTGCTTATTAAAAAATTCCTTGACTAAATATTTTCATAGACACTTCCACTAAAAGTGCTGCAAATAACTTTTTGTAAAATCCATTTGTGTAACTGCTATTTATTTTAAGCACTGGATGATTAGTATTCATAATGGAAACTTCAATAACAAATGCTTCCAAGCCAAACTAGAGTAATTCCCCCTTTAGTCAATACAGTCTTCATCTACATCAGTAAACAGCACAGTACAGTTGATATAAATATGTAGAGTTGGAAGGGTTCATGTTGAGGACCTGACATCCACATCACACATGCTCTGGAGGTTCCATTTCAGACCAACTCAAGGTTTTTAGCAGGCACTGGATACAGTAACATATTAGGTGTGATCACAGGACACATCTAGCTATGTTTCATAAAAATAAAAACCCAAACAATTTCTATGTCCTAAGATTGCACCCCACACTGCAATTCTGATGAAAGAGAAGTGGAGATAACCAGGAAATTCGCCTCAGTATTGCTAATATAAAATGTTTTGGATCTTTAAGATTAGGATATTTTCTACTGTGTGTGAGTAAAAAAAAAGGAGTTTTCTTTGCCCCTAAGTTAGGTGACCAACACCTTTTTATCAACACACATAAAAATGCACCACACAGCTCTCATGAACAAAGAAACAATGTCATCTTAGGTCAATGTAAACTGGAAATGAAGGAAAGTCTTGTATTTCTTTTCAAAATATATTGATCTATGGAAATCTCCTTCAATAAAATCTAGTTTGGAACAACAGAGAAATCTCATCATTCCAAATAAGTTCATGCAGAGGAATTATGAATCAATCCATGCTTCATGCATTTTCACCCTGAATATACTTTAAGTGAACTGAAATACTATAAATGTAATCATAATGATTTGGGTCTCCTGGTGGTGGCTCTTCCTGGAAAGATCAAATTTCACATCTTGGAGTTTATCTGCAGCTAGCAGCTGGGGCACACAATGTCCTACACAAGAGAAGTCACCACCACAGCCAACACTCAGACTATGAGCTCCTCAGAGACATTGTTTTACAAGCATTTCTGCGACACAGAGAGAAGTAAAACTCTGTATTTACTACAGCTAATCATATTTCTCCTCTGCAAAATCAGTAGTTTGCCCCGTATAGACATTAAATATAGGATGAAAATAAACTGGACTAAGTATATGGTGGTGCCATTACAGAGCAAAAGTGAAACCCCACAACTACCAAAGACAGGGAGAGAATCATATTTGCTGTCCATATCTAAAGATACATGAAGCCATAAAACTAAAAGCTGGATATTGCAGCTTAGTAAGACTACAAAGCTGTCTTCAAATTTCAAGAGCAAAATACTGCTTGTGCATTTCATGTTATTTTTTGCGCTACCATCCCTGCAAACATGATGTTGAATTTACTCTCTGATACATCTTCATGAGTAAAGTATCTTGTGAAATATCTATGAATGCTTCAAACACTCCTTTGGCGGAAGGAAGTCCTGGCAGTTCTGACCTGTTTTCAGATGATGTTTTTCATCACAGCACACAAATTCATAAAAAAACCCCAACAACAAACAACAAAAAACCAAACCAAACAAACAAAAAACCACAACCCCCCCAAAAAACACCCCAAGAAACCAACTAAAAAAAAATCCCCCAAAAACCAACCAACCAACCAAAAAAAAACAAACAAAAAAATCTCCAAAAAACAAACAAACAAACAAACAAACAAAACTTTACTGTAATTTTCCAAAAAGAAACAATGATTTCTAAAGAGTTGACATACTTTATCAGGAATTTTGTAAAGACTTTTTACTTTTCCCAGAAACATGTATGAGAAATGATAGAATGACTGCTCTTGCTGGATGTTCAGTGAGTATTGTTTAAAATGGAACTTATAAATTATCAGTCAATAACAAGCACAATACCTGAGGCTCTACAAATTCTTTAATCTGAAAGTATAATTCATTAAAAACTCATTTCTTTGTTAAGACAAGGATTGCTAGGCAATATCTTCCTCAGCCATAAATATTAAAATATGAAGACAGAAACTTTTTTATGTAAGCTCAGTTAGATGTTTTTGCTAGAACTGTTCATTAGAAAGAAAAAGGGTCTAGGTAATAATTTGCAAAGTGATCTGGTTCAAGGCTGAAGAAATTTAGGAAAGAACTGTAGCATTCATTTGAGGGAAATGACAGTCCCACTTGTCTGCAAAAATTGTCAGTGTGCTCAATATTAACTACTTACATTTGAAAGGCTGCTTTTTTTTTATTCAGCCTCACATTGTATTTACGATGTTCTGATCCTACAGCTCATCACTGCCATTCAATATTTCTCCTAATTAACATTACTTTGAAGTCTCTGACCTTTAGGCAGGCACTCAATTCTGAATTAAAATATAATTATCTTTGTAACATGAACACACTTTTTATGCTACCTCCATGTTCTTCTTGTTACAGAATAAATACTTAATAAATGTAAGGAAAAGATTGCATTGAACTTGGTAAAGTAATGAAAAATAAGAAGAAAATAAACAGATTAGCCTGCTTTCCTTTCCCAATAAAACCAGAACAAAGTGACAGCAGGGAAAAAATAAAGGCGATACCTACAATTTATGGAAGAAATCCTTTGTGCACAGTGCATAATTTATCTGCAGGTCATACTATCATGAAACTTCACCCCTTTTATATAAGTGTTTCCAGCAATCACATGGTTTATATTGAACAGGACCACGGCCATCCTTTGAAGGTGAACAAGGTCCGTGAATTTCAGAGCGCAGAGAATATATTATATTTCTTGTGAATAAATCTCAGCTTTCTTCCTAAACTTTTGGTTCTGGTCACTATAGTTACATGAATCACTGGTGTGATAAGGGTAACACTTCCCACTCATCTCCTCATCTTCACCATTGCTTCTCCCAGCAAAGTTATTCCTTAGTCTAAATGATCAGCATCTCTGGACCATATGTTTGCTTTATATTACTTCGTAACTTTTTCTACAGTCAAGTAACTTACTTTTAAGTTAACAAATAACTTAGTAAACAACTTACTTTTACGTAGAGCTGCTGAAACTCCTCAAGGTTCAGTCTACCACTTGGGCAGTCCTTTAGAAATCCTTTGTACCACTGTTTTAGCTCATGCTCATTGAACTCCGTGCTCTTCACCAGATCCTCCATCACCTCAGGGGCCAGCTTACTATTTTGTTTCCCCATTTTGCCTTAAGAAGAAATAAATGAATACAATTAGCCAAATGTGAACATTTTAAACTGGAATTAGCCAGGTAACTTGAACTTAGCACTTGTTTTGTATTCACTGCTGCTTTTAGTCAAATGCAACTTCACAGATTTGCTGGTGAACATGAACCTAAGTTAAGCTTGAACATTGGAGGCTGAAAATAGTGAAAAAGGCAACATTCTTCTTTCATTTAGGAATCTTAAGGCCTGGAGACAGACTAGTCATTTGTCTTAAAATTAGGCAATTTACAGTTTTTCTTTACAGTAAGATTGAAAAAGATTTTTTTTTTCTTTGAATGTAACAAAAAAAAATTCACAGATTCAGCGATGTCCACAGAATTCCTCTTTATCTTTGTCTTGAAAATATCTTCTGGTATGACAGCCACACTAGCAGCTACTCCTCACATGTCCAAGGCTGTGGACAGACAGACTGGTAACATACAGCACTAGGTGTTCCACTGGGAGGAAGCAATGCAAGAGTCCACAAACTTCGTCTCAAAAAATGATGAAACAAACCCGGAAAAATAAATTTAATGCTTATATATTTGTACATATACATGTATACATACATATATGTATAAATAGGTGTATATTTATATATTTAATGCGTAGTTGATAAACATTAGATGGTTTACATTTCATCACTGGTTACATTTCATGACAGATGTCTCTGAAGATATTCACTGAATTTCTTATATACATTTTGTATACACTTAAACATATTAAATATAAACCAGACAGAAACACAAAATTTGCATGTATGTATAGATAAATACAGTAATTTCAGTACTACTCAAGTCTGCCCTTTCAGATACTTCCAAGTTCTTTGACATTTGACCAAAGACATCCTTTGAGAGAACTTTAGAGAAAACCTAATCTTTAACTTTTTCCCATTTTGCTACAATTTTTTTTCATGACAGATGTCTTTCAGTTACTGTTTAATCAGATGACAGACAGCACTTAACTTGTCCTGTAAAGAACTGCAAAGCGATGAATAATTTCTTTCCTGAGCCTAGCTTTGCATTTCCATTTTTATCTCCAGTATAGCATCTGGGTCTAATGACTGCACCACACTGAATGCATTGATTTCTAGTCCATATCACCACCCATTCCTCATTTTAATATATTGTTTTTGGCATCTTCCCCTATTTCAAAGCAGAAGTTTCTTTCTCCTCAGAAGGACATACTTTGTTCTGTTCCAATAAATCAATATATTTCTACAGTTTCCTTTATGGGAACATTCCTTAAGCAGGTGCAAAGTTAAAAATTCCTCCTTGTCTCTGTGTGTGGCCAACATTCCCTGGTGCCATACTGCCAGCAGCAACAGGTCTGTTCCTAAAACACCTCATGACCCCTCTCCCTCTTGGCCATGGTCCTCCCTGGTCTAAACTTACTTCATATAAACTTATTTTGATGCTCTGCCAAACTCCTGTCCACATGTTTTGGCAAACTTAGCACATATCTGAGAGTTTAATCTTCCAGTTAATTGCCACAGGTGAGACTGTACATGCAAATGTCCAGAAATCAGCTGTTTTGACTAAATGATGGGTTTGCAATTTATGGTACTTAAAACAATTACACCAGCCTTATCCCTGAAGTCCCCATCTTTTAATGCATGACACTGACCCAGTTTGACATAATGTGAATTTAAATCCCATGGAGACTATAAAGTATACTAATGCAGCTAGCTCCAACTCAGTTTTTACAAGAAACAATGACTTCTTAAAATTTATTTTATTCTTTATGGGGCGTGTTTACTTCCTCTTTTTTCCTTTTTATTTATATTCTGTTACCTTTTGCAGTCATAAGGTGCTTTTCTTAGGACCCAGAAAACCCCTAAAGATACTCAGCAGTTATAGTAACTATCCTAGGTAGATTCAAAAGGCATTTTTTTGCTCTCTTAATTTAGCCAAGTATGCTTTTACTTGACTCTTCACCTGTATTCCTATCTCCAGAAAAACATTTACAGATGAAAGAAAGCATCCTCAATGGGCAAAAATCAGGTGGTTTTGACTGATCATTTTTCTGTTATAGCAGCTTTTTTATCTTTATCCATGTTAGCTTTACAGCCTTTGGACCTGGCTCTACAGAGAGGTGGAACAGAACTGTGACTCTCCACCCCATCTGCCAAAGTTGCCTATGCTGTTTTCAGTAATGTGAACATAATCCACTATAAAACATCTACAGAGCATGGAGTGGGTCTGCATGTGTGTAAAAATACATGAATAACAACACACATATCCACACATAACCTGTCATCAGAATCAGAGAAACAAGTCGCCAGCTTTTTGCCTCTCTGGTCCAGATCCCTAATTTTGGGCAGTTGCTTGACTGCTACAGGTTGTCTGGACAGTGCCAAACACCCTTCAGCCATTTCTGATTTAACTCCCCACAGAAAAACCTCTAGTAAAGGAAATCACAGCTGACATTTTGATAAAGACTCTCAGAAACTATTTTTTCCACAGAACCAAACCAATATTTGAGAAAGGTGTCATTTGTGATTGCTGGGTTCTGTGCTCTCATTTGCTGCTCCAGCACAGCATGGTGCATCATCTGCTGGGCTCTCTTTGGGACAGAGTGAGCAAACTGACCAAGCTGGTCACAATGCTTTCCCGGAATTAGAAGCACTCATTCTTTCTTCATGGTTTAAAGCTCTTTTCTTATGGAATTGAATTACAATCTGCAAGAAAGCTCAAGAGTCTCATATAATTATCAAATATAAATTCGCACTTCTGGCTCTGGGAGATACATCTTATTTGGGAATAAAAACTCAAATACAGCGATTATCTAGTTAATCATATCCTAACATCTTCTAGAGCTTCATTGAATCTCTTATTATTGTTGAAAAAGTACAATCACCCATTAGCAAAGAGTATGCTACTGCCAACACATTTAGTTTTCTAAAATGAAAACTATTTTTAATTAACTTACAATCACAGTTTCCCAAACATGCTTTTTCCTTGTGAAAATCTACAAATATGCCTTAGGAAAAGACAGGAGAGAACAGCTGCATAATCACTAAATTTTCAAGAGGAGGAAAGATCACTCTGCAAGCATTTTTTTTTTTAGTAAATTTTATCATTTCCAACTATGAGTTTGCTTCCAAGTGCTGTATTTCAAACCATGCAATGTGACACTTCAAGCACTGCTATTCATATTTAGTTGTGTTTTCTGGCAAAAAATCATAAAAGTTAAAAAAAAAAAAGCAACAGGCTTCAATTCCAAGTCATTGTAGGGGAGAGATTCATGATAACCAAGGAACCAGGTACACGGGTGCCACATAGCATCGATACGGTGTCAATTCTGTTCCCAGTGAGATTACTCTGGCAGGAGAACGCTTATTAAAACTAGCAAGGGCAACACAATCCAAATTAGAGATCAAGAAAAACACCAAAACTCTATTGTTGTGCAACAAGTAGCAAGAGCAATGAAGGTTGAGTTTAAAAACACATCCCTTTTCTGAAACGCCTGAAAAGGCTGTCAGCTATCCAGAGAAAATGGCTTTTCAGAAATACTTAATAGGCTACTCCAGTACTTCATTAAGTAACACCTTAATTGCTGCTTTTACAGGTCCATAGGAAAGTCAGATTTAAAAGATGGGGTTTTATTAAACAGCCAATCCCCAACCTGAAGCAGTCCAGGATATGCCAGCAGCAGGCAGGGGCAATATGAGGATAGATCTGACTGCTCTTTTTCCTCCTGGATCTCAGGAGGCCCACGCCAATCAGTTCCTCCAGTTTTACGACCTGGTCTTGTTTGTCTCATGTATTTCCTGCAATGCTATCATGTGTCCCACACGTGTTTGTCCTGTTTCAAAAGCTCTCCATCCTCCGCTCGATCATCATCCAAACCTCCTGCCCATAGCAAGGTTTTTTTCCTAGAATATTCCACAGCAACTCCCACACAGGTATATCAGGTCTGCCTCTCCCATTTGGCTTTCCAGTAGTAAACTGCCAATATGAGGACAGTTTTACAAAACAAAATTTAAAGACCTAAGGAAAAAAAAGTTTAATTTCAATAGCAAAACATGATTTACGGAATCTCATTTGTCCTTTAAGGACTTCAAAAGACACCCCAAACTGTTGCTTACACAGCTCCATTCCCAGCCTTCTTCTTTCTCCTCCTCTCATTTCCCTTCAGCCTCCTTCAGTGTTCAGTGTTCAGTGAAGTGTGCTCAGGGTTCAATGGGACCAAGTGCAAAAAAATGGAATTCTGGCTGTTCCTAAGGAAGAGTAAACTGAGTGCTGCCAAAGATCTCCTATTTGTGCTGAAAAGGGACCCAAATTCCACTGAGAAGACAGCATCAACAGTGTTCAACAATGTCCCCAAAAACCAGCTCTGTGGTGTTTTGCTTACTGCCCTTAGTTACATAAATCCATTCTCTTTCCAAGTTGCATTAGGAAAAGTGTTGCCAGCGGGCTGAGGGAGGTGACCCTTCCCCTCTGCTCAGCACTGGTGAGACACCTCTCACCAGTCCCCACATCACTGTGTCCAGTGCTGGGCTCCCTGTACCAGACAGACATGGACTTACTGGAGTCCAGCAAAGGGCCACAAAGCTCATACAAAGCAAGTCTGAGAGGGCTGGGGTGTTCAGCTTGGAGAAGAGAAGGCTCATGGGGTCTTATCAATGTGAGTCTAAATACTCAGTGAGGGGAACAAAGACAGCAGAGCTAGCCTCCTCTCAGAGATGCCCAGAGAGACAAGAAGCAATGGGCACAAATTCTAATTCAGGAAATTCTGTCTTGATGTAAGAGAACACTTCTTTACTGTGTAGGTGATCCAACACTGAAACATTACCTAAAAAGGTTGTGGAGTCTCCGTACTTGAAGGTATTTAAAACCCAACTGGACACAGCTCTGAGCAATCATCTATAGTTGACCATGCTTGAACAGGGACTTGGACTTGAGCATCTTTGGAGGCCCCTTCCAATCTTGGTGATTCTGTCATTCTGTGAAGCATGGGGAAATGGGGCAGTCACACCACCTATTTTTGACATCCACAGTAGCTGCCTAATTTCACTAAATTCCCACATGGTAGCTGAGAGAAAAAGTGCTCCTCTAAGGAAACATTTGGCGAAGAGTTACTGGTGATCAAAGCCACCTCCCTCCCCTCACTGATTCCAGAAGTGCAGAAAGATTCACCTCATAACCCTCGGCACAAGCACCAAAGTGATTTGGGCTATCCTGGCTTATTCCCATGTACTCTGGCTGCTTTGACACCTGCCCATGTTCACATTCTCCCTTTCCCAGTAATTCTGCAGGAGCTGAAGTAGCTGGTAGTCAACCAATACCTCTGCAGCCTCGTGAGGTCTGTGCATGAAATGAATTCCCTTGTATGGTATATGTTTTTCTTGCTCTTCCCTGGCTTTGGGAAGTGGGAATGAGTCGTGTGGACTATGCCAGAAACAAATGACAACATTCACTTTGCCAGCTCAGCTGTGCTGGCAGGCACTCATTAGGCTGGAAGGAATACTGTGGTTCATCCCCACCCCTCTGCCCACTCCCAGCCCACAGTCTCCCACAGGAACGTGCTGACTCCTGGGGACAGCATGTGAAATCCAGGCGTTGAGCAAGCAAGCATGGTGGGCGTCTTTGCAATATTTGACACAATGCAAATCTATAAACAGCACATCAAACAGTGTTTAGACTCCAACATACACGTCTACAGGGGTAATAAAACCCCAAACAATTAATGCTGGGGAAAGCAAAGATCTATGTCTATAATCTACAATAGCAGAATAATTTTCAAATGATTTTTAAGCAGGCTGTTTATCAAATTTCCAGTCTTGTGCTGATAACTTTAACTCCTAACAACTCCCAGCATTCCTTTCTCTTCAGGCTATTTCAGACACTGCCTTTTCTCTACTAATGTCAGCATGAAGGATAGATAGAAAGGCCATCAAGCCACACAGATGCCTCATTCTTTCAAATACATTTATTATTTCACAGAAGAAATTTGGAGCTAAAGTCTGTCTTTCATGCACAAAACAAACAAGCCTCATACCCAAAGCCCCACAGAAATAAGCATCCAAGAAACAATATGTGTGGAAAATAAGAGGAATTTTCCCATCCCCATGGAAAGAGACTCTTTACCAGGGGCTGTAATGACATGACAAGAGGCAATGGTTTTCAATTCAAAGGTAGATTTACCCTGGATAAGGAAGACATTTTTTACAGTAAGGGTGGTGAGGCACTGGAACAGGTTGTTCAGAGAAGTTGTGGATGTCCCGTCCCTGAAAGTGTTCAAAGCCAGGTTTGATGGGGCTATTGGCAACCTGCTCTAGGGAAGGTTCCTTGCCCATGGCAGGGGGTCTGGAACTGGATGAGCTTTAAGTTTCCTTCCACCCCAAATTGTTATACAATTATATTTTCTCTAGGGAAGGTTCCTTGCCCATGGCAGGGGGCCTGGAACTGGATGAGCTTTAAGTTTCCTTCCACCACAAATTGTTATACAATTATATTTTCCCTAGGGAATTAGTGAAGCACCTCTTCACATCCATTGTAAACACAATTTCTAAGTCAGCTTGCATGAAACAGGGATGATGCCGAGGCCTGTCCTATACCTTGCATAGTAGAACCACTTGGGAAAGCCCTTTTTTCTCCCAATACATGCAAAAGAGGAAGATATTTTAGAGAGGGTTCTGGCACGGTGGCATGCTACCAGCTCTTAAGATTCTGACACGATGTAAGTCCTACACTATGATTAAACCATCTAAAAAAGGGGTCGGTCAGCTTAGAAGGGACTTTGTCCCTTCACTGTCTCTCCTGTAAGCCAGCCAACTCGATCCTAGTCAGTGGCCTTTACTTCATGATGTCATGGCATCTGCAGCTCTCCAAACCCCCACAGGACAAGAACTACCTCACTCGGCTCAGTCCCATCTTCTGACTCCTTTCTCAGAACCCCTGGATCCACACACAGAGCAGCTCCACACCTGCTCTTTGCCACAAGAAAGAAGGGCTGCAACAATCTGTAGGAGTGGAAGATGAAAGCAATCCACCTCCAGGTGTTTGCTGTCGGAACAGAAAAGCCAGGCAAGGAGCAGCATGCCAGACACTGGCAGGGGTACCAGGGGCAGAAGGTACCCAAAGCATCACAGCCAAACGGGGCAGGGCAAGGCCAAGCACTGCAGCCCAGCTCTAGCTGACCCTGCTAAGCGGGGCTGAGCACTACACAGTCTTCAGGGGTCCCTGCCAACCTCCACAGTTCTGAGACTTACATCCTTTCAGCAGTAATTGTGGGAGAAAATTGATCATGAGGTATAGGTAGAGTTAATATATTTTCATATTGTTATATTGCCCATCAGTGACCTCAGAACCATGTTGTTCCCTTTACCCAGAAAAAAACCTGACCCTAAACTAACATGCTTACTCCTTCACACAAAACTTAGGGCTCTATTTTAGGTTTTTAACCAGCCATGACCAAAAAATAAGGATTTGCATATATGTGTGTATGAGGAAGAAGTTCTTTATTGTGCAGGTGACCAAGCACTGGAACAGACTGCCGAGAGGCTGTGGAGTCTCCCTCACTGGAGATATTCAAGAACCATCTGGACACAATCCTGTGCCATGCGCTCTGGGATGACCCTGCTTGAGCAGGACCAGATGACCCACTGTGGTCCCTTCCAACCCAACCCATTCTGTGATTTTGTGATTGTAATACTGAAATTAGAAGCATAACATAAACTTCAAACTGTGGATGAAGAAATAGGCTAGGTTCTGATTTTTGTGGCACTACAACAAAAACTGGAATAAATCCAGTGATTTCAGGTTACTTAACTGGCTTTACCAAGTATCAGATTCAGGCCTGTAATCTCTCTGTGTAAAAGAAATGGAGGAAAATAGAGAGTAATGGCATTAAGAAATGTAATTATAGAACCAAATTGAATAATAAATGGAGAAAAGACGTTTAAGCAAAAGAAGAGATATATATTTTTATATTTTATTTGAAATGAGATGGATATTCAATTAGATTCCAGCAATAAAAAAAAAAAAACACTTGAAAGGGTAAAACCTGTGCAGGAGGATGCTCTAACATAAAAATGACTGATATGTAGGGGTTTTTCTCTAGGTGACTAGAAAGTTAACATTAGATTTATTTCATTAAAAGTATGTGTTAGTTTTCTGTTAAGTCTGGAATAAAGCAAAAAGGTGTTCTCTACAATTTCAACATGAAAATCAAGGGCAATACCAGACCCACAAGTAGCTCCACTGTTGATGCAGCCCTGTGGGTCACACTAAGGCTCTATTCAGCCCAGTGCTGAAGCCAGCAGCTTGGGTAGAAACAAACCTGGAGACACATGGTCTGAACGACATGGCAGGGTCTTATTTTTACCCCCTTTTCTCATTTTGGGAAATTGTTTACAAAAAGCCATAGCTGGCTTTGTCCTTTGCAAGTGGACACAGATGACAGGACATAATGTAAAGCTGAGACTTACTCGAGCTGTTCAACAAGACACAAATGCCCACATGAGCTTCCAGGCTCTACCATCTAGTTTTAGACTTGGAAAAACAGGGATAAAATCCTTCTTTTGATTGTTCTTACTCTCAGGCTCTTTTAGATCACATGGAGGAGTGTCCACATTTCTGGAGAAAGCTTAGGCTCTGAATGATCAGTTGCCCTTAAGAAAATTTTTGCTTCCTCCTTACCTCTGTTATTTTGCTTTGATACGTCAAAACTCAAACTTGTTTGTAGTTTATTTTTTTTCCAAGCCCACTTCTTTTCCAGTATTTCAATAGAATTTAGTGATTTATATGTTCTACAGAATTTAGTGATTAATTTCTGACGAGAACAATCAGCTTGTTAATGCTGAGTGCCAGACACATATGTGAGTACATCTGTTGCCATAGTTTCATTTTGCTATTGGTCCAGTGTCTATTGACTGTGATCAGTAAGTAACAAGGAGGTGTGATTTGAGGAGGAAGACTCATTTTTCAGCAGAGGCTTTCTTATTTTCTTCACTGGACAGTTGTCCAGTAATTTTGTCCTTGTAAATAAATAATAATCTTAAAATACCTGCAAAACATTTACTTTTCTCTAATAATAAATATAATGAACACCACTGCAATCATGTAATTATCCATAATGCTCCAACATCAGAGCCTTGATTGCTGTGACAAGTTTGGTTTGTACCTTATACGAAATATAGGAGTTTTTGATTGCTTTCTCTGAGGTTTTATCCTAGAATATGGTTTCCAATAGGCTTTCCCTCAGGAGATGAGAAATCTGTAACCTTCTGGACATTACTACTTCAAAGTGGCCACTGGAACAAATTACACATCAGCATTATGCAAAGGTCACTTTCTGAACCTTGCATTTCAAAACAGTCATTTATACAATTTTAGATATCTCAGAGATCTATCCAATATTCAGTACTGCACCTTTTCTGGCATAGGTGCTGGAAACATGTCTTTCTGGGGGGAAGACTGACAAGGCATGCCTGAACATTATAGTTTCCCTGAGTATGTTCCAGTGTTCTGGAACCATGGGACAACATTTGTGCAGACTGTAAACATCCATCTAGTTTTGTTATGCCAAACTGTATCAACATTTCCTCTGCCTGAGACACAGGGGTTTTTGTCAATTTGTAGAGACTTATGTCAATTCTAGGGTCAATTAAAATGCTGCTTTTCTTTGAGATAAAGATTATCGAATGGTCACATTTGGGGATAAGGTTGTTTAGACTTCAGCCATTGCCTTGACTTCATTTACATAGATGTGCAATTTATTTTCTTAGTTTCCATGTTTTGGTAAATAAATATTCATTTATTCTGTCATAATGTTATAAGAATTTGGAAGTGCTTTTTTTTCCCCTTGAATTACAGGATGTCTTCTTATTTGCTATCAGTTTGTTTTATTGTTAGTTTGAAATGTCACTGTACTCCTCTGTTTGATATATGCAAAGCCAAATTCCCTAAGCCAGCATGCTTACCAAGAAGTACTTTTACTGTTCATCCTCCAGCCTCATTTTACTTTGAGTTTGAATCCATCAGGTGCCTTTTTAGGACCACATCTCTCATAAGTCATTGGCTTTTTTTAACAGTACACGCTTCAGTCTTCATTTATACTCAAATTCCTCATCACAACTCTTATACAATAACTGTCCTGCATTCTACAAAGGTGGATTAATCAAATCTTTGCTGTTTAAAAGTCAGTTGCCTTTGGTCCCTCTGCAGTTAATGGAGATGGCCAGAAATTTCAGTGATTCACCCCGTGCAGAGAGATGTCTGAAAGAGGCAGGATGAATATATGCATGCATATTTTAAGACAGAATGAATCAGCAAGCGTCTCCTTCTTTCTGCCACTTGTAGAGGCAGCCCCGTAAACTTTCTTAGATCTGAAACTGCATTTCTAAATGCTTAAAGTGATGCAAGAAAAACCCCACCTTGCTCACCGGCAGTGGATAACTTCATGTTGTTCCTGATCTCACTAGGAAAAACATACATTTGCCAAAGTTGATTGTTATTCCTATACATCACAACACTTATTCAGGTGTGATTTATGTCATTACAAGTGCAACATGCTGGTGCACCAAATGCAGTCCTTCCTAAAATGCTATTTACTTCCATCAAAGCAGTGGAAAAACTCTTTTCCACTCTTTTCAAGGGCCCCACACACCAAAATAGTTTTAAATAGCTGAATTGAAGAGATCAAACTGTTCAGGATTGTTTCACTATGCCCTTGTCATTTCCTGCTTTTCCCTCATTATAGTTCTTAACCAAGTAAAGTCCTGGCCTCTAAGAAAAATATTTTTTATTATTATTAAATAAAATATTCTTTTGCAACAAATTTCACTCTGACCATCGAAATGCTATATTAATTTTCCCAACTCATCTCTAATATCCAGCTCCCTATTTACCCAACAGAGTCCCTTTAGCAGCCATGTCCAGTGGTGCAAGGCCCTGTCTCACTGCTCTGGATTCCCAGGGAGAAGCAGGTATGGTGAGCACGGTGTGGCCCTCCTCCAGTCTCTGCTGGGAATAACAGCAGCCAAGATCAGTGCTCAGACTGGTTTCTCTCTGTTCCCAACTCACACAGCAGTGAGAGGGTCTCTTTTTCGTCTAGTTCATGCTCCTGTGTCCTGTGATGACAACTGTGACTTGCAAAGGATGGAGTAAAACTCTGAGCCGTGATATCAGCACATGGTCTATAAATAGTGCTGTGATAGCTGAAATAAATGTAGGCTAACACATACAGACACACCTTAAACCTTTGTTTCCACTCCATTTCTGCATGAAAAGAAGCACTCCAGACTCCAGTGTTAGCTGGCTTTTGCACATCCATGACTGCTGTGCATGAGTTGATTTCAACAGATCATTTTGACCTATGGGCTAAACACTACATTACTAAAAGCCACGTCTCTATTATGGCTGATGTTAATGGGAGCGGTTAGTGGGAAAGCAGATTACAGCTTTTTATTTTACTAAAAACCTTTCAAAGTCAAAAGAAAGTGTTTGTATCATTGTGGCTAGTGATCCAGTAGTGCAACGCTTGCCCCAAATTCATTATAAATGAATCGTCAGAACTGTCCCTTGTGACTGCTTCAGATGGAGCCTGATTAAATGCAGAGGAAATATATTACTGAGAAGATGAATCATAATTCTGCAGAATGAAATCAATGGCTTTACACCTTTGAGTTGGACACTAAGGGTTGATCAAAAATGTTACTCATACAAACGAGTGAACAGATGAATCACATACACAGCTTGAATAGGAAAAATGTACTTAAAATTTGATCAGAAGTAGCACTGACTATGAAAGAAAGACAGAAGAAAACCTGAAAATGCCTTCCTAAGGTGGAACTTTCAAATAAAAATTCTTTCTTTGCACTACTATGAAATGCAAGGTTTTTCCATCACTTTTGATATTATGGTTTAGAATAAATGTAAACATTTTACTTGGAGTGGTTGGATGGTTCATTTGAAATAACATTTTGGTTCCTTCAATCTAGCTCTAAGCAGGCAGGTTGGCAACAAGGATGAGATGCCCTAATAAGTACCCACTGGTATGACTTAAGCCACTCCAGTCAACTCAGCTGCTGAGACACAGGATGTCCCATGTAGGTGTCTCAGACACCTCAGGTCCTTTCAGGTGGCACTAGACACCTCTGCTTAAGCAGACGGATCATCCAAATGAGATCTTACCCTCCAGACTTTGACAGCTAACTTAGAATCACAGAATCTTTAGTAAGATCAATTCCAACTGTTACCCCAGCACCACTGTGTTCACCACTAAACCATATCCCCAAGTGACACATCCCTGTGCCTTTAGAACATTTACAGGAATGGTGACACCACTGCTTCCCTGGGCAGCCTATTCCAATGTCTGACACGCTCTGAATGAGGAAATTTTTGTTCACACCCAATCTAAACTTCTTATGCAGCTTGAGAGAGAGCTTGAGAGCCATTTCCTCTCACCCTGTCACTTGTAACCTGGGAGAAGAGACTGACTCCTACCACCAACTTGAACCTAACAAACCAGTTAAAGGCCACACTGCCATTTCTACAGCAGAGAAAGGTCATTGCAGAGAAACCTTGCTCACTGAAAATAATTCATCAAGCTTATATCTGTAGGGTCTCCCTCCAGAGTCCATGAAAAATGTCTGTCTTCCCTTAATCCTCACTTATGCTATGCAGGCAGCACCTGAAAGTTGGGAGGAAAATAAGGTGTTTCTGATGTTGCTTAACACACTGACTCTGTTGTGCACTGCTGTGTTAGACAGCAAGCTGTGAGCCTCCCTGCCCACTCGAGGAAGCACACACACAACCAGCAAAGAGGGGACCTGCAGCCAGCTGCTGTGTCAGCAGTGCCCAAAGCAGAGCTGCTAACTCACCTGCTCTTTGTGCCTGTGCACAGACCCAAGCTCAGAACCACAGAATCGTTCAGGTTGGAAAAGATCTTTAAGAACACTGAGTCCAACCATTAACCCAGCACTACCAAGTCCCCTCAGCTATTTCATAGAATAATGCACAAGAAGTCCAAATCACAGCTGATCTCATTTTTCAACCTTGACTAGTATCCTTAATGGATATTGGAGCAAAAAGGTCAAAGCTGGGAATCTGTGAAACTGAACTGGTCCCACCAGGAGTGAATTTAGAAGTGTTCACTGACAACTGTGCTTCCTCCTCTAGGAGATTTCCTTTCCAGAGCTGCCAATATAATTTCTGTCATAAGGCACAAAATTGATTAAAATTTTAATACGGATTTAATGTAGAGTGAGAACATGAATTCTTTAGTGCAGCCTGACTCTATTACATGGGCAAGCCCAGCATCAAAAAGAAATAATGCATATAACCATTACCTGGTGTTTCCCTATTAATTAAAACATGTTAGTAACACTTTGAAATCATGCATAGATAATATAAGATGAGCTTCACAAACCCTTCTTTCTGGAAAAATGTAAGTGTTTTTACAGATGACAGAGCTACTAGCAAGGTTATATATTGAGAGGAAAAAAGAATGCACTATGACATTAATATTGATAGAAACTGCAAAATGAGCAAAAAGGACAAAGCAAAAGGAATGCTGGCTGTCTCGGAGGAGACTCTATGTCCCCAGTACAGGAACCTCATTATTATTTCATGACCTTAATGGCAAGCCCCTGAGTCTCATGTATGTCCTTCATAACTAAAGATTAATTACAAACACCACCCAGTAAATCTCAGCTATGCAGCAACAGAAAGCTGTTAGCTATTTCTTCTAGTTTTGACTTCATTTATACAGGACAATAGTTCTGCGAGACAGCAAGGTAAAACATACAACATTCCATGGGTCCCAAATATGAGTCACAGCATATGGTCTTTCTATTAAAAGTTGCCAGAGGGAGACAGGGAGAGAGAGAAAGCCTCTCATGCTAAAGGACAGCATAATTTCATCATTTCATACATTAAAAATAATTGGAACAATTTCTTCCAACTGTTTTTCAATGAGAGCTCTACTGGAATAATTTTTATAAAAACAGGCTACTGTCGCTGTGCTAATAAAACTGATAAATTGCTCAGCTGAATCCATGTGTGTGCAAACGTGCTTTTTTCTGATGAAATTATAAAAGATATACAAAAAGAAAAAAGAGAGAGAGATACAGTTTAAATTTCAGTAGCATTTACCATGGCCAAGATTAATAAAGTCCATACTGAAGAAAGAAGAGAGAAGAGACCAATACAAAACACCACACATTTGTAGTACCACATCATCCATCTTCATCCAACTTCAATGCCTGATCCTGCAAAGGACAAGTTAATTGTGTTTCGGGCTGTTTTAGTTTAAAGAGATGCCTACTTTTCAGATCACTTTCTAAAATGCTTGTTTTTCTAGGACACACGGTTTAGGAGTTATATTTTTAGTGATGACATAAAAAGGAAAGCAAAATTTTTGATTTGGATATATCAGTGCACGCAGAACTCCTTCAGCAAAGTACTTGGAAAGCTGCTACAAAGGAACAGCTCTGGGACAGGCCATGGTAATAAATTCAACAAAACAGAAAAAAAAGCAATGGTGAGGCAGACAAAAATATGGAGGAAAAAAAAATGAATGCTATTTAAACACTTAAATTATCATGACATTCACAAAAAATGTTGCCTGAGTTCCTTCAGTTTAGCAACCACCAGGCTGAAGCAATTGATGGAGGTTGCTAAGTACAGACAAGCTGACTAAGAAATCTTTCCAAAGGCCTCAAAATTGCAAATTTAAAATATTAGCCTACAGTTCCATTAAATTGTCTAGGAAAATAAAATTTTGTTCCAATTCACTGTGGTGAATCTACCAAAAGATCTACTCTTTGGTAGATAAGGAACCACTGAAGAAATTTTCTTAGAAAACCTAGCAAGAAAAAGACATTATTATAGGCTACGAATTCTGAAAAGCATAACATATAACTAATTCTCAAGGACCAGGATGTTTTTTGGTAACTTAAGGCTGTCTATTGCTGAATTGTCCATAAGAATAGTTAAGGTCTGTGGAACTGAATTACACAGGTGCTGGATAAAGAAGGAAAAGTAACCACAAAAAGACATTTTCATTTTATAGCAGAGCTGCATTTGCAGACACAACCTCGAGGCTCTTGCCAAGGCTGATCAAGGAGAATCTCTCCAAATTGAGGGGGAATTGTTGGAGGTAGCAGCCAAGGGCAAAGAGCCTGGACAACCTTCACATGGCTGTGCCTTTTACAGCAACTGCTACTCTCAGGTGACAGGAGACAGCAGTGGGTGAAATATTTTTATTCCCAACCATGATACTAAGCAGGAATTGCACTGGCAGCTACCCTGGACTATTTAAGTCTGTAGAATCTGGAAAGCTAGAAATATAAAACACTGCCTTCCTTGGCATTACCTCATGATTACTTCACTCATCACTGGAGAATGTGGAGGCAAAAAGGTTTAAGATAAAAATGGTTGTTGTGGTCTCTAATGATTCCAGAGGCTGGGAATGACATAATCTCTTTTAGAATGATATAATCTCTTTCATATTTATTATACTTCTGCAATAAATCACACAAATTAAACTGTTGCCAAGAAAGAACAAAAATACGTCTGACAAAAAGGAAAATATCCTTTCTTTATAATTAAACACCTTTTTCACCACTGAATTGCACCCACAGCTTTTTTAATTGCAAAAATGCTCCACATCTTTAGTATAGGAAAATAACATCTACAGTGGGATTTAAATCAGCTTGCTTGAATGCTCTCAAATTTTGGTGTCTGTACTAAGATAGTAATTTAGACCAACAGAGACACAGCCATCTCCAGGTAGAGACTCAGTAGGTTCATCTAAGATACTTCTCCTAGGATGGGATGAGTCATACTTTGGAGGGGCTGTTCTCTCTCCATTGATTCTCCAGACTATCATGTCTAATAATCACTGATTAAATAAGCTTTCCTGAATTTGTCTGATCCCTTTTTGGCCACGTTTATATCTCGGTCTCCACAACATCCTGTGGAAATCAGTTTCATAATTTAATTAAACATTATACAATAATTTCATTGGTGACCCTCTTTCTGGCACTGTGAGAAACAGTGACTATTTCTTATTCACCCGCTCCTCATCAGGCATGAAACAGCCAGACTCTGCCCAGCCTATGTGCCACATTTCTAAACAACTTTACTCCCTATTTCTAGGCTTTTTACAAATTTAATAATTCTTTATCATGCAGGTGACTATAATTACAAATGGAATGATCCACACCCTTATAAAACAGAATATGTTTCTACTGTCCTACTAGCCCCTAGATATTTTGGCTACTATTTGATATGAATTGGTAATTTCAGAGATCTATCATCATTAATTTCCATTTCCTCTTCCACTTTCTACTAGAGTATAGTCATCAATGTCCCACAGGCATTGCCTTCCTCTTATTGCCAGTAAATCCACCTGATGTTTTATATTCCTGATATTCAGTGTTACATAATCATGCTGCAGCAATTATAGATTTAAATGCAATTGTTATGGGTAATCTCAAATCATACACAAGCCTTCTCACTTCACTAGTCAATCCCACAAGTCATTTAGGAATACTTCTCATTTTTTTCCCATAAGTTTCTTCATTCTCCATAACTTACAAAAAGGTGTGATAACTGTTTTTAATTCTATTACCTTTTACCATATTATAGGTATATAAGTACTACAAATAACTTGGAAAAGTCAAAACTAGACAGAAAATGCCATAAGCCTGTTGTTATCATTAAAGGCCAAAAACTTGATAAAATATTTCATAGAATCCTGTATTTTAACAACCTAGGAAGAAGTGTAGCGATCATTTAGGGCAGAAAAAGTACCATGTCACACACAAATTCCCGACTAATCTCCAGTATTTGTCATTGAATAAAAATACAGTTTTTGGATAGGCACCTGGTCTTGATTCAAAGTTTGAAAGCGACAGATAATCTACCAGGTCTGCAGCTGGATCAGGCCCTGCTTACATTAAATGCTGTGCTGGTAGAGCTGTTAATTCTCTCTGGTGTGACAATACAGGAGAAAAGTTAAAGGAAATTAAGGCTGCAGTTTAGGTAAAAGATAAACAGCAGAATAAAATATAATAATAACAAAAAAATCCCCAAATCCCTAGAATCCAACATCACAAAACAAAGGAATGATAAAAACTATTGTGGCACTTTCCAGGAGTTTGGAACACCTACTAAATCAAATCAGAGGTTGTGATAGAAGAAATGTTCCCTGCCAGAAGGCACAGAACTGTTTGAGCTGGTTACTCTTGTAGCAGGGTTTGGGGTTTCTTTTCTTTTCCTTTCTTTTTTTTTTTTTTCTTTTCCTGAACTACTCCCAAAAGACACAGTATAAAAAGAACCTGTTACAGAATGCCCTCTGGAAGTGAACAAGACTCCAAATGATGGGCTTCTGGTAGAAATATTTTTCGATCTCCAAGACAAAAGAGTACAGAACAAATGGTATTCAGGAAACCTGCTTTTTCATGGTGAAAAACAATCTCTTTATCTTCCCTGATCAGAGTAGCACTTTTACTACGACCAAGCAAAGAGGGAGGGCAGCGAGTGTGTGTCAAGGAATAGATTCAAGAAAAGGCAACAAAAATCTCTTTTCTCACTTATAAAAATCTGAGATTTTTAAATTTTTTGTGGGAAATATGCATATCTTGGAAAGGAAAAATGCAGACTTCAAGGCAAGTGGTATAAAGAGCCAGCTTTACAAAAACATGTAAGTGCTTCTATGGGTCTGGACTACTGGCTAAGGTAGGTACTGTTGTCTAATGGTCTTGGTTCATTTCTATTCAAGTAAATCAAGGTGCTATTCAGTATAAATGTATCAAGCGTCCCTCCAGCAGCTTGAGTGCTCTTCAGAAATCTCACCAGATACCTAAATAGCTATGCAAATCTCATCTCAAGTGTTTAGTTGCTGCATTCCCTGCTCAAAATGCAACTTAAACTCTGTCACCTTTACTTTCTAAGAATACAACACCAGCATACAAAGCAGGCCAGACACTGAACTTCACAAGGCTGTGAATCCATGCCTTGTCTCACGTGGTACCACTTCTTAACATTCTGAAGGTCCCAATTTCTCTTACACTGCCACTGTGAACCTGTGAAAATTCAGGTTGGCCTTTGGTTCTTCACAATAGCCAGGCCAGTGAATAATCCTGTATTATATCAGTGTTAGTCCTGGGTAACAGCGAGTGCCAAGCTCTGAGTGCACATGAACAGAGTGGGGTACGGCACGTGCTATAAGTGCTGCTGAGAAACAGCACCACATATAGAGATGTACACACACAATAAATATAGGCTAAGATGGTTTCATTATGCAGACGTGCTTAGCATTAAGAATGCCTACACAGAATTACCACAGCTCTGCTGTGAGACAGACACTTAGGTAACAACAAATCGATGGTAAATCTCAGACCCATGTTGTCCCTCTTCTTCCTTGTCCAATCTTTACCCTGTACTTTTGGCTCCCTGGCTTGCCAAGAGCCCACTAAATCTGTACCAGCTCCTCCTGACTCTTTCTCCCACTTCCTTCCCCTCTTCCTTCCTGTCTGGTTCTTACTCCCTACCCAATGCCAAATCTCTTCATCCCTGGTGTTTAATCTGCACTTTGTCTTTTCCTTATCTGACTTTTCATCAGCAAAAGCAGAGAGAGTAGTGATGTTCATAGCATGAGAGGTGGATGCACAAGGGAAAAAAAACCAGAGGTATGCTTGTTTAAGCTACAGAGGAATTCATCTGGGCAACATCTTGGTGACATTTAAACAGTCTTGGCATCTTCAGGCAGAAAGATAACACAGCCACTCCCAAAGAACAGAGAGGGATGCATGCCCAGGCTGCCAGCAGGGCTGTCAGCATCATTCAGAGAGGCAGAGGCTGAATGGGAGGCATGGCAGCAGGACACAGCATGTTTAAATGATGCTGAAAACTATAAAATATTGGGAGAGCATTTTATGCTAAAAAACAGATTGTAAAGCTAAGTGAATTATGCAGCTTATAATTATGTTGTGTAAAGCCCAAGAAACCCAAGACAGCCACGAAAGAAACAGCATGATTTACAGGTGGGGGGTGCATTTGCAGCAGGGAGGACAAGACTGATAGAAATGTTGCCCTCGCATGTGGGCAATCTCCAGCTACCCTAAAGCACCACAGACTGGTCAGAGGAGAAAACACTCAAGGAGAGAGACGAGGTAGAGGCTTTAACTGGTTTTGTTTGTTTTCCCAGAACAAATGCAGAAATGAACTTGACTGTTGCTGATGCCAGTCTGCCCCTGATCAAAGGATGTAATGAAAATGGAAAAGGCATTGAGGCCAGAGATGTCATGTCACTAGCATTTGTACTCTCTCTTTTAAAAGCTAGCCATACTTCTCAAAAAATCCCTTTCAGAACATCTAGAAAAAACCTTTTTTAGTGTTAGAGGAGCAATCAATTTATTCCTCTGCTCTGCTTGCCATATAGTTCTGTTTCCAAAAAAAAAAAAACAAACAAAAAAAAAAAAAAAACAAAAGGGAAAAAAAATCTTAGAGCTGACATGCATGGGAAAGCCCTGAGGAGCTACAATCCCCCAAATATCCAAATAATTACCATCTTGAAGTTTCCATCAAATTAGTGCCTGCCTCCAAATAAAGCCATTTGAAAATTGGCTTATTTAATGTCATGCTCCCACCCTATTCCAGTATCTGCGCTCCAAACTTTCTTAGAAACATTTTTTTTTTAACTTGAAAAGAGTCACAATGATTTATAACTCCAAGAAACTGGCCAGAATCCAGAAAACCAACCAACTGCCAGCATTTAACTTAACCTGCTCCATTATGAAAATGAATTAAACTGTTCTTTTAAATATTATTAATGATTAAAGTAAATAACAAAAATGCCACAATTTAAAAAACTTTAATATGACCAGGAACAACAGAAAACTGAGGAACTGTACTATTAATGACAAACCATTTGAAATTACTGCAAAGAAAAATGAGAGAAAACTCTTCTCCTCTAACACAGCATTCATAAATCATACACAGATTAATAACAGGGAAGTTATTATAGTCAGTAGCAGGGAGCTTGGTTAATCCAGGTTATTTCTACCTGGGTGGTACCCGTTAGAAGCTGCATATCTAATCTAAACTAGTCATCAAGGCTCCAATGTGCAATGGAGAGAAACAAGCACCCAATTCAGCAAGAGGTAATTCATTCCATGCTAAAAGTATATATAAAAGGTGACTGGGATTAATTGCTCTCTGGATATGCCTGCTCTTGTTTGACTAACAAAAAAAGTCTACACAATTAGTTTAGACTAAACATTTAACTCCTAGACAGCTAGAATGGCATGAAAAAATATTCTACCCCCAGAGCTCAGACTGGTATGAGTCTCCCAGTTCGGGGACAACGGCAGAGCCTTCAGCCAAACTGTGTTCCAAGCCTCGTGACCCCAGCCTCAGCACTGCCTGCTTGGTGAAGCCCAGTAAGGAGGCAGTGGACCTTTGCTGAACTTGTTGGACACGATACCTGCTCAACACTACAGCAGCCCCTGCACAGACTCTTCCCAAGGAACTCTTTCTGCCAATGCAGACAATTACCAACCAGTTTCAAACAGAAGTTTAACTAACAAAAATCACACAGCTTAATGTTTTCTGATTTCTCTGAACCATGTCATATATTCATTCAGTTAATAAGCTTCTCTCAGATGAAAAATGGGGACTTTGTTAACTTAATTATTTTTAAAGGTCTTTTTGACAGATTAATACCATTGCTGACGACACTTCCACGGGGAATGACTTAATATCAGCTGGTTCCAGTCCTTGGTATTTGATCTACAGGAAAGAATACAACCATTTCTACAGAAATATATTTCTATAATTCTATAAAATAGTTTTGTACTAATGCAGCAGTAAAAGTTAACTACAGAAAACACTGTCTACCTGGTGTTACATAACGAATTAGTTGTAGCATCCTCACTGCATCTACAATGCTTAGTTTGGAGCACCAAGAGATAGGTAAGTACCCCGAAAGTCCTATTTCTCCAAACAGCACAGGTCATTTTGACATTTTTTAAGAGGACTAACTCACTAGGCATCTGAGCACAGTGTAAATTAAATAAATGGGTTGAAGCACATCCAGTCACAGCCAAGGGTCCCAGTTCAGATACTGTGTACTTCTACTTTCAGGTTTTGTGACAGGTTTCTCTACATTCTTGTTTTTCTGAAAGAACTGCCCTCTGAATATAGAGCTGGCATGCAACCATCACTAACTTCAGAGTTACTTAAGCTTCTTTGATTTGCTTTCAACCATGACATATACTCACTTTGTCCTTGCTTTTGTTCTCTAAAGCAGTTTATAAAACTTGAAAAAAAAAGGAGTGCTTTGTATCATATGGAAAATAACTGTGCTGTAAGGAACAATACCAAGGCTGAAAAGCCTAAAATTAGACCTGTAAGCTTTGCTTTCATTGGCAGCGATGTGTGAACATTCATATTGTCCCAATCCCACATTCTACCTCTTTATTCTTGCTAAACACACTACTTTCTGAAAAACACTGAAGTTTAAAATTAGCAAACCTGTCTGATTCAAGGGTACACTGACCTTGGTGATGGGCTATTTTGAACACCTTTAGGCCTTAACGGTGAATTATAAGATCAGCTATTTTCAAAAGAAGCAAAGAAAAAGCATTTGCAGAACAAAAGGCTGAACATCTCTGAAATGGTGCCTGGAATAATACTGTAATTTCTAGCTTGCTCTTTTTTTTAATTCCCTCTTAAGAAAACTCAAAAGCAAATCTAATAGCTTTATTTTTACTGAAAGCAAGCTAGTGAGGAGATATGTACTGTATAAAGTTCCTGGTGCTGGGCAACGTGGGACTAACAGGGATAATTTAGTCCTAACAGGTTAGCATCTATGATAGACCCATTCCCTTCTCAGCTATGCTCATTCAGTTCCTACCGCAGTCAACAGGGGATAAATAAGAGCAAAATATATTCAAAAGGTCAAACTTCATGGGTTTTCAAGAAAGCCACAGACAGGCTAAAGTGAAACATGTGAAACGATGCTTGCTACTGCCTTAAGTATAATTCAAGCAGTTGCTAGTGTTGTGTTTATTTTGAGTGTCTCCTTGCGGAATTTCAGGATAAAATATGAGATTGGCAATGAGCCTGAAGGGGGTATAGTCAGAGCAGTCCAATTTCAACAGACTATCAAGATGAACTGTGGGGAGTTATTTTACAGGTTTATGGCTATAGCTCACTCTGAAGCACAGTGTAAATAATATTTGTAGAGCACTATGATATAAATAGAAACACTACATCCACCACCTAGATACCTGCGGTATGCTCTGACAGAGCACTTTTTAGATAACCAAATACCATTAAATATGCCACAAAAGCTAAACGTGAGATAGGATATTAGATACAGATGTAATGCAACAGTTATTTATGCATCAAAAATGCTGATGTGGATCTCTAATGCAGACTAACACTAGCAGCCTTAGGCACTAACTCCAGGATGACTTTCTGTCAGAAACCAGAATTAATCCTAACACCGTTACAGCACAAAGAGCCAAATAGTTTCTTGGATTTAGGACCAGTGGAAGCCTAGATAAAGCTGGTCCTGAACTGTATTCTGTGTTTCCCACTGGAAAATCTGTGGCCATAAAAAGTAATGTTTTCAAAGTAAGACGAAAAGCAGCTGGAGAATACTATTTATTTCATCACGCTGATCTTGTCAGTATTTCCTAATGTTTCCTACACCCTGGAAACAGCGTAGGCTGTCCGTCAAGCTTCGCTTACCAGCAGCAAGCTCCGTGGGTCACACAGTGGCATTTCAAAGCTGAGCTTTTGGAAAAAGAGGCTGATTGCGCCACTGAGACAAAATGGAGATGTTAACCACCACTTAACCACCAATTGCCTCAGGAGCAGCAAGGAAACCCTGAGAAAGGTAAATACACCTATCTCAGGATCAGGGAGTTTTTTCCTAGTTCCAAACTCAGGATGAGGTAATTTCTTCCTGGGACAGCCCTTCTTTTGTGCCTAATAAAGCCAGGTAATTGCATCCTGGATTTTGTGGCTAGGAACATGATGTGCAGCAAGACCATTTATGGAGCTGTGGTTTCAGTCTCAGGCTTAGCTTTCTATTCTTTCATATAGAGAACTAATTTTACTGCCTTGGTAACTGGCATTTTTCAAGTTTCTGTAATTCCCTCAAACACTTCTAATCATTCAATCATTATGAACATGCCTATACTTGAACAATAGTTCAAATTAAAATCAGTAGCTGGATATGAACCACAAAGGCATTCCTGAGAAATTCAAGGTGCTAACATTCTCATTCCTTCCTTATTCTTCAGAAAAGCATCTTGTTAACACAGTTATGTTTCCAGTGAATAATAATTCCCTAGACTAAGAGTATTTATACATAGAACTATTTAGGAATAGCATTTCCCAAAGAACGTCAGGAACAGGAGAACTTTTTGCTATTTACTTCACTACAAAAATGGGAGCTCTCATTTTTCATAGAATCATATAATTTGGCTTAGAAGGGACCTTAAAGATTATCCAGTTCCAACACCCCTGCCATGGGCAGGGACACCCTTCACTAGATCAGGTTGCTCAAAGCTCCATTCAGACTGGCCTTGAACACTTCCTGGGATGTGGCATCTACAACTTCTCTGGGCAACTCATTACATTGTCTCACCATGCTCATAGTAAAAAATTTCTTGCTAATATCCAATCTAAATCTGTCCTCCTTCAGTTTAAAGTCATTACCCTTTGTCCTATCGCCCCATGCCCTTGTAAAAACTCCTTCTCCAGCTTTAGCCCTTTTGGTACTAGAAGGCTGCCATAAGGTCTCCCTTATAGAAGGTATAAGGTACATGGACCTAGATTCTAACAGTAATAAATTTCGTATTATTTATTAATTCTTATAGTGGATAATCATTAGTGGAATTCTTTACTGTGAGGGTGGTGAAGCACTGAAACAGGTTGCTCACAGAAGTTGTGGATGTCTCATCCCTAGAAGAGTTCAGGACCAGGCTGCATGGGACTTTGAGCAACCTGGTCTAGTGGAAAGGTCTGTTCCACTCCAAAACACTGGAAGGAGAATTACCACATAAAAATAATCAAAAGAGTTAAAGATTCTGCAGTGAGCTGCAGAATTCTTTTTTAAATATTTACATTAAATTAAATCTACTTTAAAAGAATCCCCACAGATCCCTAAATCCCTGCACAATCTAAGCACACTAGTGCTGAATACTTCATAAACTTATATACTCCATACTATACCATATGGAGGTTCTGCACAGATGTATGAAGTAGATTTGCAAAATCCTTCATGAATAGTGTAGGTAAACATACAATAGGCTCTCCCAGAGCCTACTTACAGAGCAGAGGTAGTGGCACAATATCCTGAGTCTGTGTGTGACCCAGACAAGCACAAAATTTTCCTTCAAGGTTCACACAGACCTTGGGGAAATGCAAGGCTAAATTTGTGACCAGGGCATAACTGATGTGGGATGTTTGTATCTTAGGAAAAAATGGGTCATCATTCAACCTGTCTGTGCTGTCTCCAGGTTTCCATTCTCTTCGAGTACCTTCATGGCAGGTGCCAGTTGGTACTAAATGGTGGGTGCTGAGGTGAGCTGTGCACTGGATTTTGGGACTGCCCCAGCTGAGGGGATTGTCCCCGGGACAGCTCTCCCCAGCCTGCGCAAGGCAGACACCTGCTGCTGGCTGGCTGTTCCCACACCAGATGGAGAAACAGGACCTCAGCAGCATTCTCTGTGCTTCACTCCACACCACCCACTCCCCAGCCAAGAAAATATTCCAGTCGAAAGCAGTCCAGACATAAGGTAATATATGCAATGCAGATGCACAGAGATTATACCTGACACAAAACTAGAAGAAACCATCTGATAAACTTAAGAGAAAAAATGGAGACAGGTTGAGTAAGCTTCATGCTAATGAATATATTCCTATCATAATCTTTTTGAAAAGCTACTTCACCTGCTCAGCATAGGAAGGGCTGCTTGCTGCTTCCCACCAGCCATATTCTGCCTTTCCACTACTTGCAGCTTGTTTTGATTTTGGCTGAG
Source organism: Platysteira castanea (assembly GCA_013397175.1). Taxonomy (NCBI): domain Eukaryota; kingdom Metazoa; phylum Chordata; class Aves; order Passeriformes; genus Platysteira; species Platysteira castanea. Next base: position 103,515 of record VYXC01005427.1, read on the forward strand.
TGGAAGATAGATATGGAAAATCCTTGCAGGAATGGCAGAGTGCAGGAAGTAGCCTTGCCTACTAATCGATGCAAGCTGCCCGGGAAGAGAGGCAGGATGATCATCTCCTCCCTGCTTGTTCATCTGCTCCCCTGGGAACAAGTTATACTGCAGTGACACATTAAGGTATGTGCTGTCACAGTGCTTCTGGCAGAAAAAATAAGTGAAGTTATCACGTGACCAAGCCCTTTCAGCTAGCCATGGGATGCAGGGCTGTTCCAGCCAAAGAAAAGTCCCACTACAGCAGAAGCATACATTTAAATTTTTCATTTAGAGAGATAAAAAATCCCATTGAACAGTCTGAAGGTACAGGAGCAGAATAAAACTGGCAAGTTCTTTTGTTGAAAACCAATCAGACTTTGCAGTTCTACTTCTAGACTACACACCTAAGGTGGAAAGTTTGCTGTACGAGCTCCTGAGTCTTGATGTACTGAAAGGAAATTGTACAACCAACATTTACACATGGCAGATTTTCTTCTTCCATCTTCCATAATGTGGACTTGGCTGACAGCACTTAATAACAACTTGATGGAGCCTGATGGAGTTGAATTTACATGAATATATGGCTTATATCCAGCATGATTGGTGCTCAAATGACTCCATTTTTAAATATTTTGCCATAATCGTAAGTGGGAAGTAATGATCACCTAGAGCTGGCCAAAGAAATAAGGGATTTTCAAAGGAAAAACAGGAAGCACACAACTTATGCACCATTCCACATAAAACACACACCTTTCATTTTCTTCTGCTCTAGTACTTCTAAAAACACTATTTTTACCAGGTCTTGGTCTTTACCTTGTCACACCCATGCCGCTCTGAAACAAGCAAGAGCAGGTAATAGCCACTCCTGCCAACACTTACTGCAGTGAAAATCTCAGGCACAGCCCGTGGATTAGCAGAATGTAACTGGTTATGCCTGTTCTCTGCACCGGACTGAGAAATCTTCACATTTCTGTTCATTCACACTCAAAGTGATTTCCAGGTAACGCTTCACATGTCCAAGGGGAAAAGCTACAAAGCCTGTCTAGAACGGAATTTGGCTGTACATTATAGGAGAGCTTTACCATTTAGTTGTATGGTACAAAGCGCAGGGGTCAGTCTCATGCTTCTTTCTAAAGGATAACTTCAAATTCAAATGAGAAACTGGTCGGATTTTATTTTCTCATAGTACTTTGACAGCCTTGTGTGCATGTGCAATGAGCATGTTGACACCTGTATTTTTTTATGCAAAAGCCTAAAAAGGAAAAATAGGTCAAGAACTATGGCTGAAGTAATAATTAAAACTGACATAAGAATTGTATGTAAATACAGTATAATGATGTAGTCATTCCAGTGTATTAAAACCCAGAGATAACGGAGAGGTGCACCTCCTCACTATCTACTTAATGAGCCCAGTCCATGCTCTGCAGTTCACTCCTCATCAGCTGTAGTCCAAGTGGATCATCATTATCACAACATCACCCGAGAGATCTCACCAGCAAAAGCATGGGAGACATGTAAACCTTCTTATTTCCACTTTATAAATATTCCAAAATTAGACTGGTGCTGATACTAATGATTTAAATTTAAGGCATACAATATTTATTACTTTTATTACTTATTATTACTGATCTAATGCTTTTGTTAAATTTTTAGTTCATCAACTACACACAATCATTTTCTCTTGTACGACTTTATAAGGTTTGCCAGTATTACTAAACTGCAATGTTTAGCTTCCTACCAAGTACCTCAGAGAGCCAAGAGGAAAGACAAGCCTCAGGAACAGGTCACAGGCAGACAACGATCACAGCTCTGTATGGCTCCCATTGCACCATGGCATTTTAATCTGACACAATCCAGTTCTGCTGCCAAAAAAGGTTACACAGAAAAGGTTCCAAAGAACCATATTCATTTTTGGAAAGAACTCCTTGCCTAACGTCTTGTGTATATCCCAGGATTTGTGTGGCCATGTGTGAGGTAGGTAAGAAAAAACTGGTCATGCCTCCTCACCCAGAAAAAGAAAAAAGGGTCATTTGAGTTGAGGTAAACCACAAAAAACAAAAACAAAACAAAACAAAAAAACAAACAAAAAAATAAGAAGAAGGTAATAGGAAAGTGAGGCAACAGGGTAACTTCCTTTTCTAGCAGATGTGACCATAGAGCCCTGCCAGGAAAGGCTGGGTTGGGCTGGATGGAGAGCTCAGCTCAAGTCGGTGTCATGTTCCCCTTCCTGCTGCCAGAAATGTAGATCACCTGGTGCTGGGGAAATCAGACACCACATTTCACTCAAGGTAGACCAGTGCCACACCAGAAGTTCAATGGGACACTGCTTTCATCCAAATTTCTAGACCTGCATCTTCATTCTTTTAAAACCCCAGATGTGGTCACTCCCCCAGCAAATCTTGTACTACTTGTCTCTCTGACAGAAGACAATCATTGATATGGGAATGATATCAGAACTGTATGGAAAACTCTTTTGAGGCAGATGGGCATTTACTGATGTATGGCACTGAAATACTTAGAGGTGAAAAATTTACACATTTGCCAAATGTTTTTCCACCTTGACTTGTAACAACTACAAAATTTTTGAGGTTTTGTACAACCTCTTTCAATTTATCAGTGCTAACTGAGCTCCTCTCATGACAGGAACTTCTACAGTTCTCTGAGAATAACCATTTGGGATTCCATCCTCTGCTTTGCCATCAGTTCTCTAAAAGCTCTTGGACAAGGTATGTTTCTGCCTTCTGCATCATCATGTAATACTAAGTGAATGAAATCATCTTAAATTTTTCAAATTTGCCAATACTGTAGTTGTCATAGCCCATTCAAAACTGACATCAGCAGTGAAAAATTATATGGCACATAAATACAAATGCAAAACAATGAGCAACTTGTCACATAAATACTTCAAAATCAGCTCTCCAAACAGGTTTTTACTTCAGAAAAGCAGAATTTTTAAGAGCAGCTGTTCAGTCATAAGATCAATGAATCATATGATGCGAGAACATATAAAGTCTTATGCAAATACTTCACATTTTTTCAATCCTTCTCCCCACTTAGTTTCATGTCACAAATGCCTTTGGATGAGCAAATTCCCCTGCACCCACACAGAGCTCACTGCTAGAGAGAGCCTGCACTGGGGGTGTTTCTGTGGTCATTTTTAGGAATTGTATGTGACTTAAAACCATCTCAATTGTCCTTCACCTTCTCCAACAGCTACATCTATCACCCATCTGACACACAGTAAGTTATCACAGCTCAGATGGTCACTGGCACCTCAGTAGGGGCTTCCTCTGAGCACCTACCTCAGATGTTTTTGCCCTAGTACAGTTCCGATACAGCTCGTCTGTCATTACATCTGAAGAAGCAGTTCAGAAAACAGTGGCAAGAATCAGATGGATTTATCATTAAATTCAATGTTTCCTGCAAATTCAAATTTTCCCTGTGAAGTTTTCTCACAACACCTAAAAAATCATGAAAACTGGTGAATCTGTTAGTACTTTTCATATTAATCACCCTTTTTGTGAGACTCCACTCTTCAGTCTTTCCTAGATGTTGACACCTTTGCCTTCTGCTATCTTCAAACGTTATCCTACTCCTTTTCCTTGCTTCCCCATTCCTTTTTGATTAATTTAAAATGAATCTTTCTAGCACTGAAATGCTCACAGATCTGATCCTGCCTACATCTGAAATGATTCATGATCACACCTTCTCCTTTTCCCCGAGTCTCATCTTCCTTAGACTATGAGCTTGCTGAACACTTACACCTACATTTCTAGTCAACTCTGTGTGTTCAAAGCAACAGATTTCCCCATGTATTTAAGTCTAGTCACCCACAGATGTGTTTTGGTGGTTCAGTATGTATTTTGTACTATTCAAATCCATTCCTTGATCCAATTTTTTCCAGTAGGGATCAGACAGATCAGCTCACAGAATGAGTGCTTACATTTATAGGGCCTTGGACTTTGGTCCAGCTGCTTCAGGATGGGATTGATCCAGAAATCTCCATTTCACATTTAACTCTATGGGAATATTTAATAACGACCATCAAGCCATCCTTCCCTGTGTTCCTAAAGATTTCCTGATGTGTTTGTCAACAGTGCTGCTAATGCAACTACCCACTGATGGCACACATTTCTTTTCACTGTACAACCACGTCTAATCATTTTTATTGTAATTTAATTTCTGAAGCATGGCAAACCAGCATAGCACAACTGTCAGACAGTGACTTTGCTGCTATAACTTGTATGAGTTTGCTACCTCTTTTTGTTTGTTTCATTCTCACAGATTCAATGTTTAGGCAAGAGTACCTCATTAGTCAAGTGCCCAGAGCCATACCACTAACTGTTCACTCAGAACAAACCGAAAACGCTCATTTCTGCAGTCTTCTTGAAGGCATTTTCAAAGGAAAGCAGAGGTACAAGACAAATGGCTGCAAGCTGCTGTGTAGGTCTTCACAGAACTGAGAACCTTGTAAGTTACTGAGTGACAAAATGCAGAGTTGCAAAAATAAGGGAATATGTTAGTTGTCTCACAGAGCTTCAGATGTTGATGACCTTCTGAATATATCAATGCTGTCAACAGTAAATGGTTTGGCTTACTGGGCAATACAAGAATTAAAATCTCCAGCTATCTCTGTTACATATAACACCAGAACAACCTTGAACATTTCATGAACTCTTTCTTTTATCTGGACATGAGCTGACATTGATATATTGTTATTGGTCTTCACTAATACACTCCTGTTGGCAACAGGGAGATGCTAGCAGCTGAAATGAGTCACATATTGCAAGACCATGCAATTTATATGGAAGAAAGAGCAATTTTAAAAATATCTCTGTCTCCTCCTCAGCCGACTGTGCACTAAAACTCAAGTCACAATCAGACAGTTATTTTTCATATATTTGAAGCATACAAAGTTCCAGGGTTATTTTTTTATTTTAAATTTACTAGCTGTATTTCACCAACATTAAAGCTGCAACTACTTTACTGCTGCAAAGTAATGATAGGACTGTTTGATACTGAAATAAAAATTACTCTTGTATTTTGCATTTACCATGGATTTTTCATGCAACAATTCAGAACCTTGTTACATTGTTTTCATCTATTTATAATTGCACATTATTAAAAAGTCTACAGTTGGTTACAAATATTTGAAGAAGGTAATAATCTAAAATAGTGTATCTCACAAACAATAGAAGTAACTAAGCAACAGTTCTCTAGCTCATTCTCATCTAAAGAAAGCAAACTGCTTTGCAACTGAAGGACTTGCATTGATAGATTTTGTTAAGCAAATTGACAATGTAGACGATAGGCATTAGATGATAGGTACATACAATAGAACTATTTATAGCACTATGCAGGAATAAAAACCACAGAGTATGTCTTGCTAAGTTATTGTAACATTTCCAGATTCCTACCCCAACATTCCACAACCCAGGAAAAAAAAAAAAAAAAGGAAAAGAAATACATAAGCTGTGTCTCTACTCTGCAGATTTAAAAGTACATCTTGGGTCTTGCACTACAATACATAGTTAAGGCACTGAAGAGAGCAATTCAACAGAAAAAGCAGACAGACATACAGAAAGAACACAGCTGTACTCAACATCTGTTTACATTGTACTGTGACTTCTTACAGACCTCTCTTTGAAAATACCAGACACCTGGTACATATCTAGAGATTTCTAGATACAAACCCAGCTGTTTAGGACATATTCTAAGATGTATCTACACTACAGCCCAACAGCTGGAGAACAGTGTGTGCTTCAGCCAGCTTCCAACTCTGGCTTTGCCACTGTGAACAGCCCCACTGGGGGGAAGCAGAAATTTATGAATGTATCCTAATTAGCTTTGCAGGAGACAAACCCAGTCATTGCTATCTGGCATGGATTGAATCAAAGTCACTCTATGAAATCCCTGTACATGCACCTCATCTTTCTGCACGGGTTGTAGGTACAGTATATATCTTGTATGTTGTTAGAATTTTAATAAAAGCATTTACCCTCACAGCATTGTACATACAGCTGCACTTTCTAGAACATATGCAAAGGCCAGATCCTTGTTTTATAAAGCTCACAGTTTAAAAACCAAACACAAAACCACAGCTAAAATGCAAGATGAAGGAGGCATCCACCACGGTTAAACATGCACAGCCAGTACCGTCAAGGAGAGGGAGGCTCTCAGGCAACAGGAGACCTTAGGAGCAGAATCAAAGACAGGAAGCAGAGCCAGAGAGGGAGGAAAAAAGGGATCAGTAAAAGTTAAGGATAGGATAAGACATGAGGCAGTTAGTACCTGTTGACACTTCGGGATTACATTCTTGTATAACAGAGTGGGAAGCCTGACTGAATAATGTTCACCTCTTAAACCACGTAGAAAAAAGTGTTACTTACTGATCTGTGTTCCAGTAGCACCTCTTTGTGGCAGACACTTGAGAAAAATGTAAAAACATCATAACCCCTTCTAACCATCCTATTTTCCCAAACAGGAATTAAAATGAATAAACAATAGCCATTGAACTGAATAGCTAAGAACTCACCCAGTGTGGGGGACAACTCTTGCAAATGAAAGCTATTTATGAAGAATGATCAAGGGTACTTTGCAGTCTTTTTACCTCCTAAGGAGGAAAATGGAGTCTTAGAAGCAACTTCCGTTAACCACTTTGGCATTTCAATAATACTGGTGTACTGTTGGGATTCACTGATAGAAGGAGGCAAGAATATTTATGTATAAGGAAAAAACTCTTTGTGATTATTTGACTCTATTTAATGATGCATGATACAAAGTTTTAACAAGGTTAAACATATGTAACATAGTGATTTCATCCTATTCTTCTAAGTTTTCTCATTCTGTATGGATGGCAGGGACGAGATTCCAAGTCCACTGGAGCTCTTTGTAGAGCATTGTTCAACCTTATTTGTGGTTGATGAGACATAGCCAATCCAGATAAAAAAAAACCAAACAAAAAACCTCCAACACAACAACAACAATAATAAAGGAGCAATCAAAAAAAAAAAAAAAAAACAAAAAAAAGAAAAAGAAGAGGTGAAAAATACAGGTCAAACTTTGTTGGACATTTGAAGATGCAGTCCTTTTGTGTAAGTCAGTCTGGTTCACAAAAATCATCATTATCATCAGATGTTTCATGCATCAAACTAAAATCCCTTTTCAGGCTATCAAACTTCCAAACTGAAAGCCTTCTATGACATTCAAAACATGAATTTCAAGAACATTCATGAATGCTGGTATTCATTTGAATAATTTTAGAAAATGTATCTTTAAAAGGAAAAATGACTGCTTAAAAAAATGCAGTATATATTCTAGTGTAATGAAAGAACATCAACTATAATGAAATTGACTGGATATATGCTGGCTGTTAATACTTGCACAAAGAACTTTTTGCAGCATTATTCATTATATAAGCTGATTTTATTTTCAGTGCTAAAAAACTTGTTAAAATGTTCACTTTCACTAACTTTAGAAAATCTTAACTTTTTCCTCTACATATACCAACTTCTACTAAAAAAAAAAAGCATTTTAATTCTAACTACTAACTAATATCTCAGATTTCATTCTCTTAGAGTCCTCAGTTACTTTATATTTCTAAATATAGCAGATAAGAGTACAGAGAAATATGCTGCATTGTAAGAGCTTTTATAAACAATATTTTCTAATTTTAGACTACTCCATTCTGAATAAAGTCTAATTAAATCACATATACTCTCAAATGTAGTCCACAAAAAGGATCATATTCACGTCTCCTCACTGCTATTTGATTCCACCTTACAGTGAATGATTTAATATCTACTTTTGAGTAAAAATGTTTTAGATGAAGTAGAACATTAAACTTTCATTTTAAAAAATTCAGTAACATATTATCTTTGTGAAATAATTTTTAGATATTAAAATCTGGTCATAGGTACTCTACACATACCTGGCTGAACAGCTGATCTATTTTAGATTTTTTTTTCAACTACTTTGGGGATTGATTGGCTCAAGAACTTGTAGTGAAGCCCAGAACCAAGACATTTTAAGACTAAGGATAATTAGTTACTAAAAAAGCTCGAAGAGAACAGAGCTATATTTCCATTCTCCATGGTCTTTAAATCAAGACTGATTTTCCTTCCCCCCAAAAATTTGTATGTGTTTCATGAACAGGAGAGTAGAGGCATCGCTGAACCAAATGCTATGGCCTCTGCTAGACATGATTAAAACGTTCATTAATCTCCCTTGTAGATTTAAATATTTATGAATCTAAGAGCTTTTATCTCTAACACACAACTTTCTATTTAGCTAGAAGTTAAAACTCATAAAAGTAATTCTCGTCAAAAGTTTTAGAACTTTATTAGTCTAAAGACTCTGTAAATTACTGTCACAACTTGTTTTCTTCCTGAGTATACATTTTGACTTGTAGAGTCAAAGCTTGAACAACCAAAGTAATCCCATTGGTTGTTGTTATATTGGCTGATTCAATGCATTAGGAGTTAAAACAAAACTATACTATTTTTTATGCCTAAGTATTATATAAAAATACCTTGATAGGACCAAAAAAAATTTTCAACACCACTTGTAAGTCTTACCATTATGGACCTCAGTTTTTAAATCTTTTCATAAATGAACTTTGAGAAAGTCTAAGTTAGTGAACAAGAAATAAGTAAAATGATTTTTTCTGGTATTTAATAGTGCTGCATAAAAACAATGATGCTTCTCTGAAATCATCATTAAAACTACTTTGAGCCAAAAGTGATTAAAAGTCATTTTAACCAAATGACTTTTAGTAATTTTTTAAGTTTAGTCACTTTTAAGTTTAGTATCTCATATATATATATTAGTGTAAAAGCTATAAGAATCACCATTACATCTTTTTTCCTGTATATCAGTTCAGAGTTTTTTAATGCGGATTGTGTAGATAATCTTCCTCAAATGGCTTTGTGATGATAAAGTGATTTTAAAATTCTTTATCTTCCTATTAAGATATTATTTTATTATGATTATCTTAAAAGATTCACTTGGTAATCTCAAATTATCACTTCCCATTACTTCAAAGCTCATACGTTGTTGACAAACTCATAGCAAACTCCTGCTTTTTCAGAAGAGTGAAATTGAGAGTTATAATACATTCCATTAAATTTTTACAGTCTGTGAAAATATGATTGATGAAAACTGATTGAAAATGTGACTTCATGGGGTTTATTTCAGGGATAAAATCTTCAGTAGTATCTGTAACGCTATTCCTTTGTCCTTGATATCATAATTTTAGAATACATCATGCTTAGTCCAACAAAAGATGCAGTTGTCCTTTTACTCCCAAGGAGTACCATTTATTTCAATTAGCTGTGGTTTTACAAATTATTTTACAGAAAATATTCTGTTCCTTACTTTCCTCAGAGGAATAATCACAAAGAAAAACAGCTTGATATTTTTATAAACACATCAGTGATTTTGTCTATCAAGTGATTTTTATCTCTTATCTCCTTCAACTGTCTCCTTGAAACTACTTACTTTTTTCAACTTTCATCTGTGAGACCATCTCTAATAATCTGTGTTAATTTCCTACATGTGTATTATTGTCCTTTGAGTCACATTCACATCCAAATGTGGAAAAGCTCTTGAAAGCAGAGACTCTGTGGATAACATCCACTTAGTTAAAAAGGAAAAAATACAAATATATTCTTCACACTTTATAACTTAAAAAGCAATATGGATTTGTAGCACTAGCCCAAGATTTTTCCATGAACAAGAAATCTTTTATCATCTATTTAATTTCCTTTGAAAAAGTTCATTGCTATTACTCTCAGACCAATAGTGTAAAATTCAAAAGATAAGATTCTCTCTCTATGAATAAAGACAAGTAGTTGGAGCTGAGGTAAGAAAGCGCCGCCCTGTGATGGGAGCCCATGTGAATCCTTACATCTTCCAGCACAGCAAATGCTCACAGCCTTCCCTGTTGGTGCTGCATTCCTGTACCACACAGCACTTTCAGAGATGCCATGAAGAGAAACTATGGAGTAAACCATGGTCTTTCCCAGGAAAGAAATAAACAGCAAAGATAATTGGTAAGGTGGAAAGTGATCCAAAGATGCACCAAACGCACACAAAAAGAAGGAACAAGACTACACTCCGAAGGAAGAAAAAAATCTCAAAGATTTAGAGAATGGCAAAAGGTGCACAAATGCAGATAAAAAAGAAAATGGGGACAGATGAAATCGTCTAGGCTCATTACAGAGTAGTCTGAATCAAAATTAGGCATGAGAAACAACACAGGAAGACCACACAGTTGCTTTTCTCTATTAATGTAAGACAAAATTAAAGGAAAGCAAAGAATCCATGGGCAATCAAACCCATCTGGAAACAAGCTTCTTTGCAGACCACTCAAATGACAAAGAGTATTTAGCCCCATTGCACGCTATTAAACAGTACTTATTAAAACAAAAAGATGAAGACCAGTGCTGACAATGTTAATATCACAGACAAGGAGCACAGCTGCTCTGGGTAAGTGCTATGTATTTCAATTCCTAGGACTTTAAAACCAAATCTGTCTGCCATATTTTAAATTTTCTAACTCTATCTTCAATTAGTGTACATTGCTGTTTGATTCACAATTAAAGGATAAGCCAGCACTTTTTGGCCAAGTGACATAAAATTCTGGAAATCTACAGAAATCTGCAAAAGTTGACAGAACTGAATAGCTAAAATGGGAGCATGAGGCACAGATACAATAAAAAAAGCTTAGGAATCCATTGTGCAGACAGACATAACATTACAGTTCCAAAACTGAAAAACAGAACCAGGACAACAGCTTGAAATGTAAACAATTACAGATCACCCACAACAAAGTTCACCACGTTCATGTGTTTGTTAAGGGAACCTATATTCTTAGATTTAGAGCCTTCCTGCAGCTATACTGAGTGTATAGAGGGAAAGAAAAGTCAAGAGGCCTGTAGCACCACAATGGTGCTGCAGCCCCCGAGCAGGACCCTGCTGGAAGGCACGTCAGCATCCCCCCAGACCCCAGACATGTTGCAGTCAGCAGGATGTTGCACCTTGGGACACGTGGTGCCTTTTCCAAGCCAGCGGCATTGCACCGCTTCCATCCTGCACAGCCAGCCTGATTTCCTCTGCTCTGCTCTGCCCTACCCTGCTCCATCACATCCTGGGTAGACTTGGCCTCATCATTCTGGCCAGAGCACAGTTTTCCTTCTGGCTGGTGCTGTGGGGTGGTATCAGCTATGGCTCTTCTTGCACAATACACCAGGGGAAGGCACCCAGGGAACCGCACAACGGGATCGACAGTGGCGGAGACATCTCTGGTGTTTGCTCTGTGTTGTGCGTTACATAATGCTGTGATACGCCGGAGTAGATGTTGCCTGACGACACAGCTGATGTGCTGGCAATAGCTGGATGTTCCAGAAAAGGAGCATGTTGAAAAATCAATGGTGTAATTCTGTGTGCAGGTATACTTTTGTGTGGGGCAAGAAGACAGGGCAACCTAGAAAACTGGTTAAATATTGCAGCCCTATGTAATAAAAGTTTGTGGATAAATAATAAGATTAAGGATTCAGACCTGAATTAAAATGCAGGGATAACACATAACCAAGATGAAGAACATGTTTCCTTAGTTTTCCTCGACAGCAGCATTAGCCCAGACTACTTCATGCTTTGTTTGAATGGAGAAAAAAATAATTAAAGTTTTAATTAGAATTGATCGCAGTCCACAAACCTGAAATGGATTGTGCTGTTTGAGCACTGTACTAGAAGATCTTTCAAGCGAACTGATGTTCTTAAATGAACTGTGTTCTTTAAAAAGGAAAGGCACTCTGTCAAGTAATAGGGCAGTAGTGAAAACTAATGACTCTGAAAATGTGTCACAGAAACAACTACTAGTAAGCACACATTCTGAAAGGGGCAGTGATTATGTATTTTACAAAGACTGAGCTTCTACATACACTTATTTTTCTCCGTGATGAATCTGTTGCATATCATATTCTGGTTATAAAATATGTATACCTTTTTATTCTTCGTAAAGAGATGGTGATACCTCTGAGATCTGAACTTTCCAATATGTGAAGGAAGAGAATGCCTATCCACAGGCATACTAATAACAAAATACTGCTAAAAATATTTTGCCAGCAGAATTGTTGAAATACCTGTATCTCTTAAACCCATCTGTTACATTAAAATCTTCTGTACAAGAACACAGAATTTATTCATATATTTGGCCTTTTGATAATTGGCTCTAATGCCCAAGTAATCACCTTTCAATTTTAATGAAAAGGGCAGGTGTTTTCATCACCCTGTTATGTGCACGTTTCCTTGTCATCCGAAAAGCCTGGCGGTGCAGGTAAGCCCCCTGCTCGCCCTGCTGCACTGCTCCGGGTCGTGCGGGATTCGGGAGCGCGGTACCTGCGCAGCGCCGACAGCTCCGCCCGCTCCGGCTCCAGCTGCCCCTCGTCCGAGGAAGGCGGAGAGCCCCCTCCTACCTCCGAAAAGCCCCTGAGCAGGCTCCTCCAGGGGCGGGGAAGTGGAGGGTCTGCAGTTGCGTAAGATCAACCCCCCCTTCCCCTTTTCTCTTTCCCTCCCAATCTCCGACGGTTTCTCCGCCCGCTGGAGGCCGGAGCAGCCAACCCGGGCTGGGGCAAGTCAGGAAGGTGCCGGGGGGGACACCGAGCAGAGGAAAGGCTCATGGCATTGGGGATAGGATGCGAAGTTGGGGTGGGGGGAGCCTTGCAAGTGGCTTCATGCAGGAAGGGGACCGCCCGGCTGGGGTGGGAGGAGGGAGGCGTTCCCTTGTGGGAGCAGTGGGGAGAGCGGGGGACTCCGGGGGGTGGGGACACCCCCGGGCGGGCGGGGGAAGCCTCGCACCGGGCGAGTCGGCGGCACGGGCAGCCCTGCAAAGGGGCAACGAGCGGCGAGGACCGAGGGACTCGCGGTGCCCAGGGACGGGGCTGTGAGGGAGGGCGGCAGTGCTGGAGACCCTTCTGGCAGCTGCCGCTGGGAAACCCGCAGCGCCCCGCACGGCGCTGAGCCCCCGTGTCCCGGCGCGGCACCCCGGGCGTCCCCGCCGCAGCGCTGAGCACCACGCTGCCCCCGCACCCCGCGGCCAGGATCCGGTCCTTCCCGGAGTGCGGCTGGAAGAGGAGGGCGAAGAAGCCCTCAGTGTACCGGCAGGCGTTCCTCCCCTCGCCCCCCACACACAGCACGTCTCTCCGGGAGAGAGCAGCTTATTTCCAAGCGATGCTGGCGCACAAAGTTGCGGTCGGGCAGCCTCCGCCCGCGCTCCCTCCCTCCCTCCGCGGCCGCACACATCCCGGCCCCCGCAGAGCCCCCGCACTCCGCTCCGCTCGGGTCAGCGCGGAAATCGCCTCCCTCGCTTTCCGCCCCGGCTGCTCACGATCTGCCTCAACCTGCTCCTCCTTTTGTTTTGATCTTTGGAAATGAAATTCTCTCCTGCCGTCTCCTTTCCCTCCTCCTTCTCACGCCTTCGTGTGGGAGATGCCCAGGATCGCACACCAGCTTTTGTTGTCTCCTCCCACCTCCATCTTCACTTCGATTGATGCCCTAGTAAATAGCAGGAGCGCGGCACCTCCGCCCCGCACCTACCCCGCTCCCACCTGCAAACACCTCGCGTGTTAAATAAATTACATGATAAAATAAAAACATCCCTTGCAGGCAGTAAGAAAAGTGACAGAGCGACTGCATGGATCGGGAGCACTTTTTCCTCCCCCATGGTGTGATGACCTTGCGAGGGCTGCTCTGGCGCTTGGTTTCGCACGGTCTTTTTTTCCCTTCTTTTTTTTCCCTTTCCCTACCGGAAAAAAAAATCACGCCCTTTTCGCTATCGCTTTTCAAAGGAACATGAACGCCAAAGACTACCACTTCCACCAAAGCGCTTCCAAGCGCAAATTGTTACGCGACAGGTCAGCTCTTCCTTTGGATGCTGTCAGTGTTTATATCCGGATCCGTGGGGGTTTCAGTCGCTCATCTCTCAACAGCTAACAGCCAATCGCTCGGGGTACGATCTCCCTCCATCTCGCCAGTGGAACAACTCCCGCACACGGACCGCGCTCACCAACTTTCCCAGTGAGGATGATCCTCGAGCGCTGAGCAGCGCCGAGGCCGCGCAGCCCGTGCCTCAGCCCCGCTGCGCCTCCATCCCGCCGCCTTCCCGGGAGGAAAAGCCCCGCGCGGGGCAGCCCGGCGGGCGGTTCTCGCCCGCACCTCGCGGGTGCGGAGCCCGGATCCCCCCCTTTTCCCCCTCCGGTCCCTCCCCGCACTTACTGCGGGCGCGGGGTCTGTCCGCGGTGCGGAGGAGGGCGCAGGGCCCGGGGTCCCGCCGCGGTGCTGGGGCCGGAGGGACACGCGGCGCCGCCTNCGTCCGTGCCTTGTCCGGCGGGCTGCGCCTCGCTCGGGGGCTCCTTCGCTCCACGCGAGGAACCGTGGTGCGCCCTGAGTGCGGGGACAGCGCCGGCAGCTGTTGGGAATCAGTTAGGTTGGAAAAGACCTCTGAGATCATCGAGTCCAATCTTTGACCAAACATCACCTTGTCAACCAGACCACGGCACTGAGCGCCACTTCCAGTCTTTTCTTTAACGTCTGCAGGGATGGTGACTCCACCACCTCCCTGAGCAGTCCATTCTGATATCTAATCACCCCTTCTGTGAAGACTTTCTTCCTAATGTCCAACCTAAACATCCCCTGGCACAGCTTAACACTATGTCCTCCCATCGCCAGTTGCCTGGGAGAAGAGGCCGATCCCCATGGCTCCTGTCACGTACAGGTGTACTAGTGTCCCATGCACACAGCCGCCTGTAGCTGTCACACGTGTGTGTAGGCGTCACCTTCCACTGCAAGCCACGCTTCCACCCTGGCTCTTGTCCACAAGCTTCTGTCGTGGAAGTTAATGTTATATAGTTTAGCTTTCCTTTCCATGTGAAATTCAACTCGTCTTGCCCTTCGGTACAAAATCCAGCTGATGCTGCCCTGCCCTCGCTTTTGTCACTGTCTCTGTAGCAGTTGCCGTTGTGGTAGGAGTAGAAGATCGGGGCTCCTTCACAAGACACTGCACAGCATGTAACTAACCGTAGGTCCTTTTTAAGAGACATATATATTAGTGTTTACTTTCATGCATGGCAAGTTCTGTCACTGACTGTTTAAATAAATTTAGCATATTTAGCATGTCCTAAGCACAACACTGCAGAAAGCAGATGGATACAGCAAGGAGGTGAAAAGAAGGCAAAATAATGACAAATATAAAAAGGAGTAAATTACACCATGCCTGTTTTTAACTATCTGCTCATTATTTCAGAAAGAAAGGTAAAAGCATGAAGATTGTGTAATAAGTGATAGATGGAAATAATTCTTCATTTACTGTTGAAATGCCCAAAGAATTAAATTGTAACACAAGCTGATGTATACAAATGTACAGGAAGTGACAGTATTTTCAGTTTGCTAATGTAGACAATTGAATTTGTAAGTTACTTTTGTGTGATTGGCAAAATGGACCAATTTTGCTCCCAGAATTACTTTTTTTGTGTAAGGCAGCAATTTTATGATTTTATGCCTTTTTTTTTTTTTAATTTGCCAGTGCACCCCTGGTTTCAGTTCATGTTTTGATTTTCTAGATGCATAAAGCTACAGCCTGAAATGCTAAAAATTTAGTTCCATTCCAGGCTTAGCAGAAAGAAACAGGATGTGATACACTTCACTGGGTATCTCTGAAATTCATGTTTTATTTGTTCTAATTGATTTAAATTATTTTCTGTCATATTCATATTTTGCTACCTCACTGCTTTCTTGGCCTGCCGGGTCATTAATAATCGTCTATAGCATAATGAAATTTAGAGTGCTGTAACATCTGCCTCTAAGTTTTAACCACATTGTTCCCTCTTATTTTCTGTCTCTTGCTCAGTTCTTTATAAGTTTGTCTTTTACCATCACAGTGGAACGTTAATTCTGTGTGACCTATTTTGATTTTGTCCATATTGCAGTTACTGCATGACTTCATCTCATCTTCGTAACACTTCTAGCAGCATAGCTATGGGAGTGCAGAGCTCTGTGGTGCCTCTGAACCCAGGCATTTACTTGGTGTCTTAGCTGGGTTTTACTGTTCTTCCAAAACTGCCCAGGTAGCAATACCTCAGGCGGCTGGTAGAAAGCTACCTTAGGCTTGAATTTCTGCTGTCTGACTGGGACTTAGAGATGATGCCCCTTTCCTCATAATCTGAGATCATCCTTTGCAAAAAGATGAACATTTACTTCCCCTCAAAAAGCAGAAATTATAGGTTGAATTAAAAAAAAAAAA
>VYXC01005427.1:119839-174245 GCA_013397175.1 Platysteira castanea
AAAAAAAAAGTGGCTAAAACGCTTTTAAATAGGATTTTCTATGTCATAGTATTTTTTTAATCTAATTCAGTGGCAGAATTCCCATCAGCTACAAAAAAGGTGTAGATTAAGCAGAAGATAGAATGTAGTGTGTTTTCATGTAAGACTTTCCCTGTCCATATTTAGCTAATTCCATCTCAAATCAGGTTACTTAGACTGTGTTTTCAAAGCCATTTGAAAATATGATGCTCATCCAAAAAAAGTGGTACTCTGCAGTATTATTCTAGAAAACTGGCTTAATTTTACATGTACTACACTACAGAAACAAAGCAATACAAAGTCCCATTTGAAAAGTTTATATACATATAAAACCTCTCCAACTGTATTATTAGTGCTTTGTCAAAAATGCCCATGAAGAAGCTTCATCTTGGTGTTGATCAACAATTTAATAAGACTTACTTCTTATTCTACTCATGTGGTTATCATAGAAAGGTAATAATGACATTACCAGTCAGTGTGCTATTATGACAGCTTACACTGTGCTGTCCTACACTGCATGCAATTCCTGAAAGCTTTTGTAAATTGGGTGTAAAAGTTTACCAGTTCAGATCACTGACATTTTCAGCCAGTTAACATTCACTTTTTATCTATGCAAATGATATTGTGTTTTAGACTGTGGAGAATTACAGTCACTACACTTTCTTCTCAAGATAGATAACTGTAGAATTTTCCATTTTCTTGCTATACAGTTCTTTGGATTCTCCCAGTGAAATTAATTGTTGCCAACTAATTGCTGCAACTTCAGATGATTTTTTAACCTAAATAACATGATGCTCATCATGGAACTACAGCAATGTGAAAAAAGTTGGGGTCTGGCCCAAAGTTTTTTATTGAAAGTGTATATTTTTTATTTTACCATCAGAATGAACAGTGTAAATACAAGAATTCTTAGCTTATGAATGAATAGCATAATAGTGTGTGTACCTGCTCCTTTTGCAGTCTTCCATGACTTGCATGGGTCTCCTTTTGGCTTTGAATCTCCTAAATGCTCTGCTTATACCTTTGAAAGAAGACAAGTGAGGTCCTAAGACTCTGATCTTGTCAAGAGAGATAGATAGGCATCTCCAGAGTGAAATTCAAAATCTAATGAAATTGGGAATCCTCATCTCCTTTTTTCTCTCCCTCCTTTGTTCCAGAGTAGACAATTCAATATTAAAAGACACAGCAGTCTCTGAGAGGGCTCACTATCTCAGCAGGTGGCTTATTGTTAATGAGATTTTTTTTTTAAATTTAGCATGATCTCCTGTTTTGCAGACACCAATTCAAATGCAGAATACCATTTTGGGGTTTGCATTTTCCCCTCTCTCTTTTATGCTCAATGCTTGCTAAGAATATGTTTGTGTATATATTTTACAAGAATCAACAGCAGAAAAAATATAATTAGAAGGAATTTGAGTCTATATCTACATCTCTAGCTGTATCCTTTATATGCTGCCAGGCCTTCTGAAGGAATGATTTCCTTTCTTCCCTCTGTGTTCCCTCAGTGCAGTTTTTGCACACTGAGATGTACTTGTCTGTTGGATGGGGAGCTGAAAGCAGCAATGCGGCTGCAAGGATTGGCAGAAGGGAGCTGCTTCAAGGCTCTGTGATTAAATGAAGCTGCTGCAACACACTGCAGTTGGAAAAGGGTGAGATTCTTGATGCTCAACAGCAAAGAGTGAGCATGGCTGATTTTATCACTTTCAAAATGACTATAAATTGTCTTGCTTCTTTAATGTGCTATATATAATTATATTAAAATGACATTTTTATATATGTATTATCTTTCACTTTCATCTCTCATTCATTTTTAAAATAATGCCCCTAAGAATATAGATAAAACAAAATGTACTTTACCAAAAAATGCAATTTTTCTTCTTTCTGAAATGTAGTAATTTCTCATGTGCAGATCACCTTTGTTTGTGTCAAACCAAATAAATTATAATTCAGTCTTTTTATTAATGAGAGCTTTTATTATTCTTCAATTTCTTAGGCTCATGGAATGAAATGCAAAGAAAATACTGTTTATGTAACATCATCTCCAGTGTTGTATAATACAGTCACAACTGGGGAGTGTGTGCAATGCCTAACTTTAGATCCTACATTTCATAGCTAAATACTTGTCTCTTTCTCTGCATTTCCTTTCATGTCAATGAAAATACAAAGAAACTGTCATAGGGTGATTCAGGCTGGGAACCTGGCTAGCAAGAGTCAAGAAAAGGAATATTTAATTTCAGGTACCTAAATGAAATGTCAACTTTCACTTCAGTAGGCTGCTTCCCACAGAAGCTGTTCCAGTAGTTCTTCTTAAGTAAGGCATTTGCTCAAGCAGAAATAAAAGGTTGACATCCTGGACCTGAGGAATATAAGCTTCAAGTAAATAATGGGTGTTTAGAAGGATAGGAATGACAAAACTTAGAAGCATTTCATTTTCTGCAAATGTCCTAAACATAGCTTTCTCTGCCATTTAGCTAAGGCAGAACTTTTACATACACAAAATAATTCCTGTGAAGTCACGCTGGTCATGTGCTCTTGAGATGTTCCAACAGGGCTTTGTTTGCTTATTTGATCTGCGAGTGACTGTTCTTAGCTAAAATATTATAATGGTGACATGGAGAAATTGGAACACAACTGTAGAAATAATAACAAATCATGAAATAAAAACAGAGGAAAAAGCCACAAATTGCAGCTAGGTTAGCAGATTTATTAATAATGGAATTCTTAGTTTAACCAGCAGACATCAAAGCAAACAAGATGCTACCTAACCTTTTTTTTTGACACCATATTATCTTACTCACCTTGTCATTTGTGTCATTATTTTTATTATTAATGTTTGTCACACAGATCTGTATGATTAATAATACACTTCCATGCTGTGATATGAGTGTATTTTCTACCAAAAAAATGGTGGGAAGGGTAGATGGAGAGTAAGCAGACTGTTTACTTGCTTATGGACAAAATGTACTCACAACTTGGTGGATACATAGGTAGTTATCTTTGTGTAATTAAACTGCACTGTGAGACATGATGACTTTTATAATAGTCTTTATTTCAGAGGTAATACTTTTTAATATGATTTGGTTTGAGAAAACAGCAGTGAATCAGCACTCTTGGACCATAATCTCAAGAGCAGGATGTACTGCTAAGAGCAGAGATGCATCTCAGAAAGTGGGCTACTGGACATAAAATCAGTTCAGAACCAACAGACAGAAAAGAACCATCAGAGAAAAGAGATGTTAAACAAAACATTGAAAACTTATTTCATAATTCCATTTGCAGTCAAACCTCTCCATCTCTAATGGTAGGTCATCTTTTTCTGCATCTGTTAACCCCTAATATAAGTGCAGTCCTCTGCCCACACCTTTCTAATTGCCAACATCTCTGTTTGTCAAAGTCCTGCTTCTGCTTCTCTCCCCAAAACACCCACACAGCCTCCAGTCTTGTACCAGGTATTAGAGATATCATCTTAAGAAAATCTTATCAAAAGCAAAGCAGTTACACAATGTTTCTTTTACAAGAACCTCTATGTCTGTAGTAGTTTCAAGTTGAGAAACATGCAGAGTTGGAGTACATGTTTGAATCAGGATGCTTAACAGGTACTGATGAACTACGTAGTAATGAGTTTGTAATTATTAAGGAATTTATATCTGTGATTTCTGTAACTTCCTGTTGAAGTGATTTGTACATTTAACTAAGTTTTAGATATGTGAAAAAAATATTTACCCATACCATTAGTCTAGAATCCATTTTTCACATTCAGTGGTGAAAAATGTACTGCTACACTGAAAAAGAGCTGTGCAGTATCAGCATATTAATTTGAGGTAACATTGAAAATGATAATTGATAAATATTTAATAGAATATAAAAATATAAGCTATTAATACTGAGCTAGCTGCACTGATTCTTTTCTATCTGATAAAAAAAATTAAGCTTCAAAACAAGTGCTCTGTAGCATATCCTGTCACCCTGTATACTTGCTACAGAATTCGTGGGCCTTTCCCCAAAGTCAGACCTCAGGGAGCACCTGGGGATTGATTTATTTATTTGATGTGGGAGGATAAAGAGTGTAAATATAAGAATTTGAGGTGGAAGATGAGGAGGGTTGGTGTTCTCAGAACTAACCTCCTAGAACTCTATGTGCTTGAAAATCATTTACCTGTGAGAACCATCCTAGGTGAGTTAGCCAAACACCAGACTCTATTCTGAAGTGTTTCTTCTTCCCTGGGCCCCCCTGAATAACTTCCATTCCGTTTTGAAGCCCTGCGGGTAGCCCTTATTGTCAATTTCCATCCGTTCTGACTTTTGCCTCAGTTCCCTGTCTGACCATCCGGCATCACTATTTACTCCTTCATCCCTGGAACATCCCGAGCTCTCTGCTGCATGGAGCAGCCCCTTACCAGAGGCACATGCCCTCTTCCAAAACAGCTGCTTCCTCTCAGAGGAAGGTTCTACCGAAAAGTAAGAAAGGGTAGCTGTGTACATATTATATTTTAAGTTTAAGATATGGGTTATTGTCTTATGTATGTATCTTATTATGTACATTTAGGAGAATTTAAATATTCTTACTTGCTCTTGGGACTTGTTCAGCGTTGATGGAAAAGTAAACAAAGCTAAAGGGAGAACAGTCTGGTGTGGTGTCATAAACAAATAAATATGTAGCAAGACAGAACACTTTAAACAAATGCAGCAGATACTTTGCAAAACTGTTGTCTTAAGCATTCTAAACTCCTTTAGTTATATTTATTAGTCTGTGGCTGTCTGAGATATCTATGTCTCTGGAGATTGTTGAAAAATATTCATATACTTGCTAGCTTATCCAAATTAGGTATAATATAGCAATTATTAATGTTTGCCGTGTGCATATTTTTTTTTACATTTTCAACATGGCTATTTACTTTTTTTTTTTAATTTGGTAGTTTATTTCATGTTTTACAGTACTGTACACTGTATGAATAGTTTTCCTCCAATTTTCAGACTTTTAATGATCATGTTTTTTGTCTCCATAATTATTTTCTACATGATGTCTGACGTTCTGGTCAGTATACTTTAACTCATTCTCAGGTGCTGTTTAGTTCAATAATGAGACCATCAGTGTCTGTAATTTAGGAGGTGAACCAAAAATCATGGAGTTAGTTACACTAGTTTAAAATCAACTCACCATGAAAATAAGATTGTCCCTAGTTCTTTATTATATGATTGCAGGCTGCTGCTAACTGGGCAGTACATTGTAACAGAACACTGTATCACAGAAGGAACAACAAAAAATTGACAGCAATATTGAGTTGGATGAATTTTAATAAATCCAGAACCTAATAAAGGCCTTAGACTAGATATTTTAATTTACCATTATTTATAATGTCTTTTAATCAGATTTAACAAGGTCTTGGGAAATGCTGAGTATATTTTACTTCAGGTAATCATAGAATCATAAAAAGGTGCAGATTGGAAGGGACCTTACAGATCATCCAGTTCCAACCCCTCTGCAATGGGAGGACACCTTCCACTAGATGAGATTGCTCAAAGCCCCATCCAACCTGGCCTTGAACACTCCCAGAGATGGGAAGAGTCCATAACCTCTCCGGGCAATCTGTTCCAGTGCCTCACCACCAACATAGCAAAGATTTTCTTGTTTACAACTAGTGTAAACCTGTTCTCTTTCAGTTTAAAGCTATTTCCCCTTGTCCTATCACTACATGCCCTAGTAAAAAGTACCTCTTCAACGCCCTTGTAGGCACCCTTTGGGTAGTGGAAGCTGCCCTAAGTTCCCCCCAGAGCTTTTTCTTCTCCAGGTTGAACAGCCCCAACTCTCTCAACCTGTCTCCATAGAAAAGGTGCTCCTCTGAGCATCTTCATGGTCTCCTCTGGACTCACCCCAACAGATCCATGTCTTCCTTATGTCCCAGAACTGGACACAGTACTCCAGGTGGGATCTCACAGTAGCGGAATAGATGGTGAGAATCACCTCCTCACCCTGCTGCCTGCACTGTTTTGATGTAGCCCGAGACACATTTGGTTTTCTGGGCTGCAAGTGCACATTCCTGCATCATGTCAAACTTCTCGTCCACTAACACCCTCAAGTCCTTCTCCTCACGGCTGCTCTAAATCCATTCTCCACCCAGGCTGTACTTGTGCTTGGGATTGCCCCAAACCAGGTGCAGGATCTCATACTTGGTGTTGTTGAACTTGATAAGGCTTGTACAGGCTCAGTTCTCAAGCCTGTCAGGGCCCCTCTGGATGGCATCCCTCCCCTCCAATGTGTCAATCACACCACACAGCCTGGTATGATTGGCAAACTGGCTGAGGCTGCACTCAATCCCACTGTCAATGTCGCTGACAGAAATATTAAATAGCAGTGGTCCCACTACTGATCCCTTAGGAACAGCATTTGTCATTGGTGTCCACTTGGACAGCAAGCCATTGATGACAGCTCTTACAGTGTGACCATACATCCAGTTCCTCATCTACCAAGTGGTCTATCTATCAAATCCATGTCTGTCCGATTTAGACACAATGTCATGCAGTACAATGTCAAATGCTTTGATTTTGCCAGGCACCAAATCAGGGTTGCCTGTGCCTTCCTTTTCCCCTACTTTTTAAAAAAAGATTTTATGGCTCCCCTTTCCCAGTCAGTGGGAAATTCACTGGACTGCCACCACTTCTCAAATAAGATGCTTAGCCACTTCAGCCACCAGTTTCCTCCAGATCTGTGGATGCATCTCATCAGGTTTTATGGACTTGGGCACCTTCAGGTTCCTTAGACTCAACAGTCCTGAGTTTTTGAGCAGTAATTTGTCTCTCCAGATTAGAAGTGTTGGATGAGTAGCTAAAAAATATCTCTATAATAAGCTTGTCATCCCACACCTTGGGTAATTAAAAAAATAATTTGATAAAGAGAATGGTTTACCTGGAATGCTGTTCTAAGTTAGAAGAGCTACTATCTTCCCAGTTAATGATTTGAGAGTGCAAATAATTTTGAAAGAGCTAAACAAGAGCTGAGTAGATCTGTGAACGCAGCAAAACAATTTAAATCAGTTCTTTTTATTTTACTGTACTTTGTCATAAATCATTAGGCTGTATGCGCACACACATGTGCTCATGTGGCACTCATGGTAAGATAGATCCCATCTTCACATTTCCTCAGTATCTCATCATGAGCTTTCCAGAAGCTGATTACAACCTACAATTCCTGTGCTCGTAACTAGTCTTATGAAGGCACAAGACAGAGAAGGGATGCAGTTCCTCATTCCTTTTGCTCTGAAGAGCTGTCCACTAATAAATGCAGAGCATGTTCTGCTCTCATCTCTGAGTCGAGCAACTCTGCAGGCATACACAATCTGGAAACTCAAGAGGAAGCCTGGGTGGTTCAGCCTAAAGGTTTGTTGGAAATGTTAGTCTCAACGAAGATAACATTTCCCCTTGTGATCCTGCTGAGCTTGAATACTGGAAAAGTGATAGCTTAACTATTGGTTAGTAGTCAATAAATGAATGGAGAGGGGAGGGGAGGGGAGGNACTCCAGGAACACCTCACTGTGGACTTCTAGTACTTAAAGGGGACTTAAAAAAAGAGGGAGTGACTTTTTGCACAGGCAAATAGTGATAGGACAGGCAAGAACAGTTTCTAAACTAAAAGAGGAAAGATTTCTATTTTGATTTTGATTTAAATTAGGAAGAGATACTATACTGTGAGAGTGTTGAGGCACTGGAAGAGATTGCTAGAGAAGCTGTGAATTCCCCATCCCTGGAACTGTTCAAGGCCAGTTTGGATGCAGCCCTGAGCAACCTTGTCTAGTAGAAGGTGTCCCCACCCATGGCAGAGGGGTTGGAACCAGGTTATCTTTTAGGTCTCTTCCAACAGAAACCATTCTATTGTATGAAGACATGTCTGTGCTCCATAGTGTTGTTTCAGACAGACACCTAATCCTGAATGAGCTTACTTAGGTTCCAGCAATAGGATAGTCATGCTAATGCATACCTGAGTCCCAATTTATTTAGACCTTGGTCCAACAGGTTCCTACATGCAAATTTTTTAAAAGTTCATGACCTTGAATTCTGTAATGAGTTCATTGCACAGTCTTTTCTCGCATTATTTTCTCTCCAACCTTTTCTGAAGCAAGTTTACCAATTTCTCAAATTACTACCATCTATTTGCAGATACCTTGGCTAAGATTCACTTAGCTGAGTTCAGGTATTTAGACATTGGAGTAGCCCTCTGCATTTTCAGTTAGACACACTGTCTTGCCAGTATAGTCAGTTGAAACAAACAGGCATTTTTAATCTTTTATCTCAGTCTTAACATTTAAATCACTTGATATTTAATGTCAGCCCAGAAGTGCCTATTTTTCCCCACTAATTATAAAGGGAACCTTGAGTGGTTAGCTCAGATGCAGATGTCCTAAATTAGGTTACATGAAAAGCACCCTGTAGTTTTCAGACTGACAAGAAATATTGTGAATTGTAAAAATGGCAGTCCTGGTGCTCAAATCTGTGGGATCTACACCACTGACCCAGTTGCTTCACTGTTGAATTTGCATTAATTTAGATTATATTTCATCTTCTGGAGACATAATGTATTTTAGAACACACAGGGAGATCCAGTCCATGTGCCAACATTTGAATCTAATAATCTCTTAATCAGAGAGAGATTGGTTTTAGTCTCAACTTTTAGATAAACTCAGTAAGAAATGGATAATAGGTCAAATGAAGTTTTACCTATTAGACCTACAGTATGTTGATATTTCAGAAGTTTAGGTGGAAATAATTGTACTTAGTTTAATTTTTATTATAAAGAGATTGCCATTACTGCAAGTCATTTTACATTGTAGCTGGGGACATATCACCACAAGGCAATGTATCTTTTCTGTCTTAGAGCAATCATCACCGACATGAGAATCTCCCACACTGGACATTTAACTTTTAAATTACAGAAGTGAGGTGATCATTAGCTACACAGTGAAAGGGCCCAGAGTTTACAGCTCATTAGCTTATTACCAGAATGATCCCTTTCAGCGGCAATGTTGTAAGAAAGCGGTGGGTTAGGTTTTAATGTCATATGATGTTCTACATTATTTGTCTTTTCAAAACAGATGCATTCATGATCCTTAACTCTGATGCCATTTCAGACTAGTGAAAGTCCTAATAAGTGCTTTGTCCCATTTAATTGAATATGAGCAATAGTGGAACTGAGATTCTGTTGCTTCTCTTGAGAAAGAGAAGCATGTCTTATGTCATGGTCCTCATGAGTTCAGAGAATCACAGAATCACAAAATATGCCGAGCTTTTTAAATGTGGGTTAGTATATATACATCATTTGTGTGTGTGTATGCAACTACACACACACACACACACACACATTAAAGCTACATCATCTACTGCCAAATTTCCCGTGTTAAATGATTTATTGTCTTCTTTACAAAATTTGTTTAGAAATTTTTTAATTGACTACTTCCCTGCCTCTTAGTTGTTCTTTAGGCAGCTGAATAATTTGGAATAGGCTTTCCTATAGGAATTAGTTTTCCTATGGATTGATCTCTTTTACCAATTTGTTTTGATGTTTAACAAAAAATCTGAGCTGTTTCACAGATGCTTTACAGGACATCTGAGATGTTTCATAGATATTTAATCAGTTTTCTTTCCTCATGTTGAATCTATTCTTAATTTCTATCCACAGTTGAAATGGGGATTAATGTAGGAGTTTTATAAAGACTTACTGAAGTGTCATTTTTAAGGTATACCTGCGTTTACACATAAGAATGCCTCATGTAAAATTGTATAACTGCACATAACTGTGATACACAAAAATATATATGATAATTTTATACAGGTATAAAGCCAAGCTATATGTACTTGGTCAATCTTTTATGTGAGACCAGTGATGATCAGTTTACAAGATACTTTAGAATAAATGCCTACAGTCTTTCTCATGTTGATAGTTGACCGTGTTTAAGACCGAGCCAAGCAGGAGTCAGGAGCTATTTCATTTCACAGCTGTTCAGCATGAACCCCAAGAGAAAGTTCCATG
This sequence comes from Platysteira castanea, assembly GCA_013397175.1. Taxonomy (NCBI): domain Eukaryota; kingdom Metazoa; phylum Chordata; class Aves; order Passeriformes; genus Platysteira; species Platysteira castanea. The sequence continues at coordinate 129,876 of VYXC01005427.1, forward strand.
TCCTTAAAGCATTTTATTCCCCTAAGGCTTTTATTCAACAAATAAATTTCTCATTCCTATTCTTGAAAAAAGAACATTGAATTCTTCCTGTATTTCCTCCATCCATAATTTTTTTCCTAAGACCATGAGAAACATTTAAAAGGGAGATTCTGTTTTAAATAATTAACTGATCCCTATTCATACCGTGAGTATTAATGAAATTCCATGTCTCTTTCAAACTAGCAGCACCTGAGTAGATTAAAATAGATTACAGAGAATAATTGCTGAATTTAAAAGTGAACTGCTTATTAAATCAAAGTAGTCTAGCAGTTGTTTTAGCAGGCAGTCAGTGTGGAAACCATTTACCAGTTGCTACGATGTCTCATTTATAGTGTTGACCTTCAGCTGTATCAAATTACTGCATGCTGTGAAAGAGTGGAGAGGAACAGCCTACCTACCTGCACACCCCGCCTGATTCCTGGGACTTGCTGAAGACAGACACAATGCTCTGGCAATTTACAGCAGTTCCAGGAATGCTCAGGATCATGGGAAAGTATACTCCCATTGGAAACTATACTCCCATCCAGCCCACTCAACAGATGAGCAGAACTGAGTGGTGGTGACTGGACATTTTATCCCTGTCTTTGTCTACTTCAGCAACTTTTCCTGTCTTCCAGTGTTTTTCTGTGTCTGTGGAGAAGATCTTTGTAAATAAATAGATGTGTATAAATTAACACTGTAGCTACAATGTAATTTCATGGTATATATCAGAAAGCATCTTCTACATGAAAACACGAGAACAAAGGCTGCTATTTTTTCAAGATAATGAGAAAGAGGCAGTGTTTTTTTTTTAAATAGTAATCTATTGTCTGGTTGTTGAAAAGATTGTTTTAAAGAAATAAAACCAAAGAATCATGGATTTTTTTAATGTTGTATAAATGGTATTTTACACTACTCACTTCCTGAAAATTAAAATAGATTTTATTTATTTTTATTTACTTTTTATTTGTTTTTAACGGGTAAAGGATTTCTCATATTAATGGTCACACAGCAATCTTTATCATCATTCCCATTCCTTAATGTATCATGTTAATAATTTTTCCTAGACTTTTCAGTTTTGCATACTAACAAATCGAAATACGCATTTTGATTTAAAATATTTTATCTATGTTATTGTGATTAGACAATCTTATTTATATCAATATAACTTTAAAAGATGCTAAGAGAAAAGTACCATCCACTATGTTTAAAACTGATCTGGATAAAACGTTTTAAACTCATTTGATTTCACCTAATACTGCACAAGAGGTCAAAGTCTTATTATTGACAGATTATTTTGAATTGTGCTTTCACAGGGAAAAAAACATTTGGATTTTGCTTGTAAGCAATTTAGCATATTTCATCATTATACCCTACAGTTTCCTCAAATACTATCAACAGTATTCCTGCTTATGGAAGTTAAGGGAATTTCAGCTTTTTCAATTTCATTTGCATCATCCATCTTTTAGTCATAGTTTTAAATATAGGAGATAATTTATTCCAGTAACCCATAATATACTTCCAGTAGTTCCATAAAAAAATTAATGAAAAGATTTACTTTACTGAATGTGTTTTATGCTCACATTTTATGCCCACAACTAATACTCTGTATTAGATCAGGAAGCTGTGGGAGAATAAAAAATAAAAATAATGCATCTCTCAATTAAAATGTGCCTGTTCCGTTACAGTGTAAGCACTGAATTAAAGAATTCAAAATGTATTTGTCTTTGCTAATATATAGGAACAAAGGAGCATGTGTCTGGAGGAGAGCTTTAGCCATGGACTGCACATGTGAATAATTGGGAGTAGAGATTCCGGTAAGAAATACAATTTCTTCAATTGTAATCCCATTACAGGTAGCAGTTTCTGAAGTCCAAATAAGAGATTTTAAATTTGAAGAACTTTTGGGATGCTAATATGTAATGAAAGCTCCCTCTGAAACATTTGCCATGGAGTAGCATGCTCTTCAAATTCCAGTCAATTGTTCTGAAAGTCAAAACTGTCTATCACGAGAACAAAATGTACCATTGTGCTGTTCTGTCTGTGGAAAGATCAACATATCTTCTTCTTTGTCACTGAAGAGATACATTTTTGAGGAAATTTCAAACAGGAGTGATCAAAAAGGCAAGGAAAAACTCATTTGGAAACCTTTAACAGATTTAAAGAGGGATATATATTTAACCTGTATAATGGGCATTGAGTTTGTAAGGCCAGTGATTTATTATTTCATAAATATTTAGGCTTGATTACCTTTCATTAGTAGCATATTTCATCATACAGTATCTTCTGAAAATGTAAAAATATAGCAAATTTTCAAAATATAAATAACAATCTGAAATATGTATCTAATAAAAAAAAAAAGAAAAGTAAAAATGGCCCTACCGGATCAGTTGTTTGTGTTTTCCCTGGATGCAGATGGCGCAGTATATTATCTCCAACACTGATCAGTAGCTGATGTTTGGAGAAAGTGTAAAAGAAATGATGCAAATATAAAATAATCCTTCACTTACTATCTTGTAGCTTCTGACAATCAACATTTTGCAGGTTTTTTTAAATCTCAGCTTGTGGTCAAGTCATTGTGCTTAATACATTCTGGAGGTCTCTTTCCTGAATTTATTTTAATTGGTTTTTAAACCTCTCATATCTTTGATTCTCATAACTACATGCTACCATGAGTTCCACAATTTAATTATATATGAAAAATACCATATTTTGTTTGTATTATGCGTTTGGAACAGTAATTTTAGTGACATGTCCCAGTTCTTGTCCTGCAAGGAATACCTTATTTGATTCGCCCAGAAATGATCTGGAAAGGGGAATGAATAGAATGGTGATCAAGTTTGCTGATGATACTGACCAATTTAGAGTAGTAGAAAAGGGAACCACATGTGAAGAGCTGAAAAAAAACCTTGTGAGGTGGAGCAATAAACTGGCAGTTGAAATTTTGTTTGAAGTAATGTAAAATGCAGCAGAGAGGAAAAAATATTCCTAGCTTCACATTTAAAATGATGGGCTCTGAAATGACCCTTACTGCAGAGGAGCCAGCTCTTCAAGTTATGATGGATGGTTCAGCTAAAATGTCAGTGATCAACAGCAGTCAAGAAACCAAGCTAAAAATTAAAAATTATTGGGAAAAGAATAAACCTCAAAATGAAATAAATTAATATGCTGATTCTTAAATATGTGAAGCACCTGCTGTTTTAGTCTTATTTGTACTTCTGATCCCTCATCTTATAGATGATACGGTAAAATTAAAAAAGGCTCAGCGAAGGGCAGCAAGGATGTTCAAAATTGTGGAATTTCTTTTGTAGTGGGATCAACCAAATAAGGCTCTACTTCAATCTGTAAAGAGATGCCTGATCAGGATGTGATATGGTCTGAGAAACATGAATAGCATGCCAGGATTTTGTAGGGATTGACTGTTCACTTTGTATTTCAATGCAAGACAGTGAGGTAATAAAGCAGAGCACTGGTTCCACATAAATAAAAAAGGAATTTTTCATAAAATAATCAAAGTCAGCTGTGCAGTTCTTTGATCCTAAATGTTGTGGGTGCTAAAAGTTTATGTGGAATTAAAAGGAGAGTGGAAAGAAATCATAGAATCATAGAATGGTTTGGATTGCAAGGGACTAAAGATCATCTAGATCATCCCAACCTGCCATGGGCAGGGACACCTTCCACTAGACCAGGTTGCTCAAAGCCCCATCTAACCTGGACCTTCCACACTTGCAGGAATGGGGCATCCGCAATTTGTGTGGACAACCCCGTTCTTGTGCCTCACCACCCTCACAGTAAAAATTTTCTTCCTAGTTTTTAGCTTAAACCTACTGTCTTCCAGCTTAAAGCCATACCCCTTCCCCCATCACTACACGCCCTTGTGAAAGTCCTCCAGCTCTCTTGTGGGCTCCCTTCAGGTACTGAAATGCCACAGTATGGTCAGCCCAGAGCCTTCTTTTCTCCAGGCTGAATAATCACAACTCTCTATTTCTATTTCTCTCCGTTGAATACAGAAAAGAAGTTCATGGAAATCCTGACTATCTAGACAGTGACCAAACTAGAAATGGTTACAGATTGAGGCCTCGTAGGAGATGCACATGGTTTACCCCAGTCTTACTCTCTCTACATGGGCCTGAGTTTTTTGTAGCTGTCAGGATGCTGAGCTCAACTGACCTGACTACAGTCCAATATGACCTCTCTTCAGCTCTATGAATACTCCTTTTCTTATTGCCTGTTTCATACTATCAAAGACTTCATAGATTCATATCTTCTTCACCACTAATAATCTCCTTTCTTCAGTTAAAGTATATATTCTTTTTTCCATAGGAAATTTCTTTTATATTGATTACCACTGTTGCTTTTTCCTACATTTTCCAATTCTATTCACTTGGGGTTTTTTTTAAGATGGGATGACTGGAGTGCAACTCACTGTTAAAGGTTTGAACATACTGTGGATTATAGAAATATAATTTTCCCAATAATTTCTTACTTTTTCTCTTTTTTTGACTTCTTGTGAATGTTGAATTACTGTTTTCAGAAATTTTCTGTAGAATGCCCCATATCTTTTTTCAGAGTAGTAAGTAGCTAGTAAGTATATAATAAATGTACCTGTACAGACAGGGTTATATATCTTTTCTATATTAACTCTCATTTATCAATAATGAAATTGATCTTCATTATTACTTTTCAGTTTTTTAGTATTGCAGGATGATTCTGGGGGATTCTTTCCAACCAACTGTATCTTTGAGTACCTCCAGTACCTGTCATCTTTCTTACATAGTAAAAAATTTATGAATATGTCAAACAGCATAGTTCTCAGCACAGGTTTTTCAGAAATAGAAAGAGAACAAATAAAGGCTTTGTCAAGCTCATCAGTTTGTTTTCATATGAAGTTTGATGCTCAAAGGTAAACTAAATACACTCCTCAAAAGTGCACTTCAGTTTTTTATATTCTCCTTCAAAAGGCACTTTCATCTTGCACACTTAATTTTCATCTGTTCTTGCCAACAAAGCAAGTATTATAATCTGGGTAATTTTAGGAAGCTGGATGGGAAGTGGCTGAACAGGACTTCAGAATTCTCTTGATAAGAGAACTAGAAGAGTTTATTATTTTCCTACTTCTGATACAGCCCCAAACTATAATGAAATTATGCATAATACACTTTTGCCAAATACCTTTTTGTGAGAGTTCAGGGACCCAAGTCATTAACCTGCAGTGCTTTTATTGCCTTAAGGCAATAGAGTACCTGTGTTCACTGTCCTTTCCTTAAACAGAAACTGAGGTCAATGGATGTAAAGAAGAGTACCGTGTGAAACTCCTCCACTTTCCCGTGGATATTTTGCACTGTGATTATATGCCTTTGAGGAATGTTTTGTGGGTACAGCTCATACTTAGCTTTTACATTGCAGACCTCTCAACATAAACTGTACTTCCTGAGAGTTTCTGCATTACTTTATCACCCCTTAAATGGCTCCACTTGTCTGAGAAGCTGCTTGAGCAGCTAAGCCCTGCAACTCCTACAGTGCACCAGGTTCGCAATGGCAGAAGTGGCACCGTGTTTGTTGTTAACCAGGCTTATTTCCAAGGGGATAAAAAAATACCGATAAGCAGATATGGCTAACACTAAGCTTTAGTATTTCATTCTGAAGCATAACTTCTTAGCTGTAAAGAGTATTGAAGAGAAAAATAAGAAGTCCAGATATTTTACATCTTCATGACATGTTTAAAGAAAAGATGTTTTTTGAATGCAATCTGTTATTCTGAAACTTTTTTATCAGAAATATGTAATTCTATAAGACTGAGTGAAGAGCTACATGTGTCACTCATGTATTACACATGTTTAGTTAACCTATGTGATCAGCACAGAGTAAAAGAAGACAGCAACAGTAGAAAAGGGAAGATGGATTACTTAAAATTTAACACTATAACCAGCTTTTTGTAGCAAGTAGAGCAGAGGCACTGGGGCATCTCTAACCCTAGAGATATTCAGATCTTGACTAGAAAAGCCCCAAGCAGCCTGATGAAGGACTGAAGTTAGATGCAACTTGAAAACTGGCTCTGCTCTGAGCAGAGTGGTCCAGATGATCTCCCTTCCAAATGAAGGGAGGTCCCTTCCAAATGAAATTTTTTTCTGTGGCTCTGTGAACAAGCCTGTATGTTCTATGCAGTATCTAGAGCAAAAGTAAGATAGGATTAGGGATCATATGGACTGAGTTAATTGCCCTGCTAGCATGAAAAAAAGAACACTGTATCTCAGTGCCTTTAGATGTGTGTGACCTGAATTCAGGAGCACTGCAGATTTTCAACAAAGAGGTTTTGAACTGTCTGGCAGGGAGATCTATTTTCACTGCCCTTTATGAAGAAGATGGATAGTAACAGATAAAATTTGATGCAGAACATTTATATCTCTGTGTTTAGTGCACTGTATACAAATGGCCTTTTTGCTGCTTCTGTTTTGGAATTAAACTACAAACAAGGTATTTCAGCTGGAAAATGAGAACATCTTTGAGATTTACAGGGACTCAATATAATCGAGAATGATATGGTGACAGCAATGGAGTTGTATGATCAAGCAGTGTATCAGGTGAAAGATAATGTGTCCAAAATATCAAGTCCAATAAACAGCAGTTTTTATTCAACTTGACAGCTGTCAAATAAGTAGGACGAGGCAGTCAAGCAGTGACTTCATTGCAGTGGACAAAATAAAGAGGTCATGGAGGGGTATGATTCACCCTACAGTTAAACAGAACTGGCTTAAGTTCCTAAACACCTTTTAAGTGTGTTCTTTTTATATCCCTTAAGATCTAAAAGAACTGCCTTTGAAAGCATCACAAGAGCCTGTTCCCAGTGGAGATCAGAGCTGGTCACCATGGTAGTCAGGCAACAGTGAAGACCAGTGCAGGGAGAAGATGGTGCTGGCCCCTTTCCTGAAAGTTAAAGAGGGGGCTTTGTCTTGTACTTCCCTGTTACTCTCAGCTTTACACACAGTGCCTTCTGAATCTCCTTATATCCTTTGTTCCATAACACAATTATAGAGCAAAAGTACTGTTCTTTGGTTGTGTCAAGCTTCTGGAACAGTAATTTTACTTGTATGTTCCAGTTCTATTCCAGAAATGAATTCAACACATCCAAAAATTATTTGGAAAGGGGAATGCATAACAAGGTAAAAAGTTTGCTGACATTACGGACTTACTGAGAGGAGTAAAAATGAGAACTACAGGAAGAAGAACTACAGAAAAGCTGTAGGAAGACCTTGTGAGATAGGGCAATACACTGGAAGTTACAATTCGATTGGAATAATGTAAAATGCTGCATAGGGGAAAATCTCGTCCTATCTTTGCCTTTTAAATCATATTTTAAATAATTTTAAAACCCCTTTGCTTTACAGCAGTATTTTTCTTTCAATTTAGCTCTGCATGGGGCTACAAAAGAAAAGATTTATGGAACAGCTTCCTTCTTTTATGAGAGCTAGTTTATGTTGGTCATAAAAAGTTTATAAAGGCAGAAACAAATACGAAAATGGGAGGAAATATCAAAATAATAGTATCTCAAGAAATGCTATTGAGCTGTTAGTAAACTTGCACTAAATAACTTTTCGGAGAGTCTGTGATTTTCAGGGCTGTTTTATTCCAGGCCCAGCTTGGGAGAACTAACATATCACTGACTAACTCCAGGGCTGTTTCTTGCATACACATAGAAGCTGATCACAACACTGAGTACCTTCTACATGATGTTTTTAATTTCTTAATCAATATGGATACTCTGTTGGTAATATGCAATTAATACATGCAATTCATACAGAAAAAAAATAGCTTCCTTATTATTTAAAGTACACTGGGTAAAGTTGAGGTTTTACTTTTATTATACCAAATAAAGTTTATTAGCAATAAATTAGTTTGTCAGTATTAGTTATCAGTGACAATATGGGATACTCTGGGACAAAAGGAAGGACCGAAGCTTTTATTTAAGCTATTTCAAAATTACATGGATACATAGGAAGTATGTGCATTAAGGCTGCAGACAGAGCAGTTGTGATAGAAAAGTTTGAAAGTATTTTCACACCTCAATTTTTTTATGAATACTTTTAAAAATTACTTAATAATAATAATGGTGGCTGTGTGACGTATCAGTAAGACGACCAAAAAGGTAATTTGTAAAATGCAACTTCATATGGTTAATGACCAATATCCTGTTCATAAGACTAGTATCAAATTGAACATTTTCCTAGTCAAACAGTAAATTCCCTTTAGAATATTAATTATGACCTTTGATGAATCAGTATTACAAGGTGAGCTACTTTCAGGGCAGAAATATTAGCATTACAGTGCAGGATACAAACATGATGGATTACAACAGTCCTTCAGCCATGAAATTTCAGGTTCTGGAAAGGCAGTTTGCTCACAATGAATTCTAAGCACAGGGCTGTAGTCATTAAGCCACCACAGCTAAATTGAGACAAAGAACTTCAGCCAAATTGCACTGTTTCACTTGACAAATCAAGATTGTCAGATTTTAGTGTCTTATGGATCACATTAAATAGCATAATTCATTTTGGTGCTGTCTTTGTGGATATTTAACTTAATATAAAAAAATTCATTCCTGACCCTCCTTTCTGAATATTTTGCTATGTTTTTTTCTTTTCTAGTTTTCAATAAGATGAAAAGAAATAAAAAAGAAAACGAGAGCTGCAAAACCTTTTGTAAACATTTTAAATAATGGGTTGAAGAGGAGGAATATTTCTGAGAACTGGTTGCTGTATCAATACCCAAAACTTCTTTGATGACTTTGCCAAGATACTGCTCTACAAGCCACTTCATCAACTTGAAAACACAGTATAAGAGCTGAAAGAAAGTAACAGTTGGAAAATAGCAAAATTCTACAATGAAAGCATGATGTTTACATCCTGCTAATATATTATTGAAGCAAGTAGTGGAGAAAGCAATTATGTCTTTTTTTCTACTCCATTACCAAAAATATGCTATATCCAATTTGTACGATCAGTAACCAAGTGTTACCAATAAATCTTCATGAGTTGCAAATTGGAAAATGCAGAGCATGTAAGATATGCTCCAGTGGAAGTCTGTCAGTTTATGCTGGATATCTAAGTTATATACTACAAAGTAAGCCATGGATGTGAAACAGCTGGATGAGGTTTAATAAACAATCTTGATTTATAGCTGTGTAGATGCAAGAGAAGGCAGTTTTCTTTATTTTTCATGTGATTCTGGTTGGTTTAACTGGTCAAACACTTGAGTAATACTAAACTGGCTCCTGTTTACTTGCAACCCACCAAACATACTAAGGGACTGTAGGCAGGCAGGAGAGAGGGAAATATGCTGTTCAGAATATGTTAGTGGTGAAACCTACAGGATTTCTGTTCAGAGAAATACAATACTTTTTTCAGGAATAGTTCCCAGATGCTAATCCAATACAGAGGGGTAGAAAACATAAATGGCAGGGTGAATCTCTCTTACATGCCTTAAAATCCTACTTCTGGTTTGTATGATGACCTTCATTCCATATGGTATTTAAAGTATTTTAATATTTGTATGTAGTCTTAATTTAATAGGAACTATATTTTGTTAACTAAAGATTGATTAATTAATAATATTTTTAAGTATTAGAAGCAGCTTTTTTGCTGGCTTTGCTTATAAAAGCAGCAATATTGAAGAGCAAGGCATTTTAAGGTTCAGTTCTACATAATTCCTGTGTGTAATATTCACCTCCAGGAACAATGGATCTGCTGGGCTTCAGTGGATTTGTTTAGTGTAGTATGGATGACAAACTTTTAAAAAAACATGTATTTGCAGCAACAGGCCCTCAGGATGTTTCTATTTTTACTGACCATCTGTAATGGTATTACAGTGACCTGCTAGTTTCGTGAAAACTTTGAAAAATAATGCTTTGGGCATTCCAGTGTTTGGAGAGGAAATGTCTGTTTCAAAGGCCCGGAGCTATATGGATACTCTTTATTTCGAGAATAAAGGCCTTGGCTGTATCAGCGCTTGCTGCGGTGAAAAGAAAGATCAGGGAAGCAATGCCTGGTCTGGAAAGGAACGCAGGCATAACCTTTGGCTCACGCAGGACCTCATACTTTTGGAATCAGGGAATTTGGAAAAACACATCTCTCTTGTGGAAATAACAGGCGGCGGGATGCTCTGCTCCACTCCATGACACGCCTTGCTTAGGTAACAAAAAAAGGATTTTCCAACCAAACAGCAGCCTCTTGGCAGCCGGGCGCCTCGACCCACAGCCTTTGGCACATGAATCCCAGCTGGCCTCTCGGTGCCCGGGGGCGAGGAGAAGCCGCCGGCCTCTTCCCCGGACAGAGGGACAGAGGGACAGGGCCGCCCCTCAGGGCGGGCGGGATTTTCCCGCCTCCGAGGCTGTTCCCGCCCTGTGAGGGGCGGTGGCAGCGCCGGGAGCCCCCTGAGGGCGGCGGGAGGAGCCTGCCCCGCGCCTCCCGGTTTCCAGCTGGGACAGTCCGGCGCCCCGGGCTCTGAGGGCAGGGGGACGCTGGGCACTCCGACCCCCGGGAGAACACCACCCGCGGAGGAGGCGGGGCGAGGCAGCTTGGCTGCCGGAGAACCCCTCGCCCCTGAGGGGGAACCCCTCGGTCCGCCGGGAAGTGCCACAGGACGGGATCGGAACTCTTGGATAAACAATCGCTGTGGAAGGCTTGAAAGGAAAAGCTTACAAGAGGTTATACAAACCGAGAGGGAGAGGCTGCTGCCCTCGCATGTAATTCCCAGAAGAGGGAGGAGGGTGGGTGTCAGCCAAGAGGGAAACCACCTCGGCGACAGGACAGGGGAGTCCTGTCACTTGCAGCAAGGGGGGAACCCCTCAGGCAGGGTCAGAGCAGCCCTGAGAGAGGCGGAAAAGCGCCGAAAGTGAGGATTCATTTTACAGGTATCTCCCGCAATCACAGGAGTGTTCATTGCCAAAGTGGATTTTCCTCTGCCATTAAAGAAGTAAACCAGTCAAGTTAGGAACAGTACTTGATTACTGAATCACGGTTAAGAAAATTAATTATTCTGGTTAAGAAGATAATTATCTTAATTATGTACTTAATGAAAGGTTTTGAACGTGTTCCTGTCGACTCTCAGATGTCAGCTCTAAAATGTGATTGGGTTGTTCAGAGACACTGGTGAACCAGGCTGCTACAAATGTGATAAATCCTCTCAGTCACTATATAGAATTTAATTTTATTTAAACTATGTTATTCACACGAGGCAGATCACTTTTTAAATGAAGCTGATGAATGCATTTAGCTTGAAGAAACATGCACTAAACATCACCAGGACCAGGACATGTAACAACCTAGAATTGTGCCTGCAACACCACTGCCTCTGTATATGAGGATAAAACCTGATACAGTGTTTTGCCATACCTGAGGGCTTTTGATAAACTTTCCTACAGTTGCACTTTACAATTTATCACACAGTGAAGACAGGACTGGCAATTTCTTTTAACAATTAAAATTTTAACAATTTTAAGGATCCATTCTCAGATTTACAGGAGTTCTCATTCTCAGGAGTTCATCGGTGAGCATTACTTTCTTGATATTTGTTCTCAGTATTCAGGGTTTTTTTGGCAAAAATACTGTGTAACAAATGCATTAAAAATGTAATTAATCTACTTAAATTGTTAACACATCAAAAGTATCATCCATTCTATCTTTGCAAACATCTGCAACTTTAGTAAACCACTTCTATCTTAAGTTCTTGATCTTGGCTTTAGATATTGTTCAGTGATCCTACCTTTATCTCAGGTCTGTAATGTATACAGACCAAATATCAATATGGCAATGTATAGATGATAGAATTACTGATTTTCTATTTCTTACACTGTTTTGAAATCATTAAGAGATCATTTATGCCTAAAACTTTAATATTTCTTTAACTTTCAGGACTGTCTCAGCCAATACAGTACTTAGTTTTGTGACTATGAAAAGTACATATTCTGAAAGATTTTTATCTTCATCACCAGATAAAACTGAGTATTACCTGTATGCAAAGCGAGTTAAAGCACAAAGTGATCATAAAAGCAGAGAGAAAGAAGAGCAACAAAAGCTAGAACAAAGCATACATTGTGGAAGCATTTACCGAACATCACCACATGAACTCCTCTATTTATCAGAAAGACAAAACAGCCAGGCATTAGAAAAGCAGAGTTGTGATACAGGAAGAAAAACTTGTATGAGAGAGTTTTTCTGGTCTAAAACTTGTAGTAAGGAAGGATTGGCATGTAGACCATCAGAAAATGAACTGTCCAACAAAAAATGGAGTCCTGAAAATGCAGACCAAAGTCCTAAAGAAGATGTAATTTCCCTGAATGTAAGTGGACAGGCCCTTGAAACAGAGCTGCTCTGTGTGTCAAGTGCTGCTGACACATGTCAAAATCTACAGGGACTAAACCCACCCCAAGAGCAGCAGAACAACAGTACAGAACAAAATAATAAAAGAAATGTGGATAATGAGGTCAAACAAAGTTCTTCAGTTACATCCTTAAACAGACACTTGTTTCAGACTGAATTTTTAAGTCAAAAGTCTGTCTCCAAGAAAAGGTGGCAACGATACCAGCTTTTTCAAATTCCCTTTTTGAGTGGTACAAGTTCTGTGTTTTCATGCATAGAAAATAAAAGAAGTAGTTTTCTGAAAAATGTATGTTCTGCAGAAGATAAAAATTATTCCAGTAGTGATAAGGAAACTGCTGCAGAAAGAGAGAATAATGAAAAAAATAATTCATTGTATATAATTCCACCATTGAAACCTTTTAGAAGTATACAACCACTGGAAATCCCTAATTTTCAATTTCCTAGGATTTCAAATAAAATAAATAGTAAAACATCATCAACTAACTTTAGGGAGACAGATTGGAAGAATTCTGAAGGAAAACCATCTTTAATGCAATCTAAACAGATACATGGTGTGCAAAAAATATCTGAGATAGGGAAACAAAAAATGCAAAATGATAAAAGCAGTGTAAGAGCTTCAACATTTGGCTCTGAATTTAAAGAGAAGAATAGCCCAGCAATTAAAAAACTGGAGCACAGTGCTTTGGCAGAAGGAGAAGTATCTGGAACTTATTTCAGATGCAACAGCATTGACATTGAATGTAATAAAATATTTGCTGAAAATGACTTCAGTGATAAAATGCTGGAGAATTCAGAGGGTGATGATGACCAGAAGTCAAAGATTCACATTTACATTAGTGCTAAAAATGTTCAGAATGAGAAATGTGTCAGCTCTAATGATCTTTTGCAGAGAAGGGGGAGGAAGAGCACTAATGGGAATGCAGGAACATTTCATATACAGATGAGTATTCCAGTAACAACAGAAGCATTAGAGGAAAATAAGTTAAACTTACACTGTGGTGGGCATGATTCCAGCAGGGATATTAGTTTGTATGAAGCAGAATCAAAACTCTCCACAAAGGAAATACTTGGTTTCCAAAGTCATGTAGCAAAAAATGTTACATTTGAAAGTAATTGTCCTTGCATTATTGTGCAGGATTTTCCAGATAAGAGAGGGAGTTGCAGTATATTTAGGGGAAAGCAAATGTTCAAATTAAAATGTTCATTTCAAAACATGTTGTTTGGATGGGTCAGGACATGGACTGAATCTTTCCATGAAGATATGCCCATGTGTCAGGATGACAGTGTTACACCTTGGTGTCATTGCCGTGACACATTAAATGAGCAGTGTGATGCTCAAAAGTTGGTAAAGAGCACTATAAATAGGAACCACAATGATAAAATATTCATGTGTTTGCTGGCTGTTATTCCAAAGCATCTGAAGGTGGAGGTACTAAAGACAATTCTTGCTTCCTTTTTCAGTAGCACAAATACTTTATTGACAATTGAGGGAAAGTCTATGCGAGAGAAGAAACAGTATTTATGTAGCAGAAAGCAAAATCAGTTAAACTCATGCACAGATGATTCTTTGAGGCAAACCACAGGATTTCTTAAGGAAAATGAAGCTTATCCAGGCTTTGTAAGTTCTAAATCTGTGGAAAGCATTGATTTTGAGTTACATAATGGATGCAAGAGAAGATGCTTTTCTAGAACTTTAGGTGAAGAACAGTACACTTTCCTACAAAAAGGAGCCCTCTTTCATAACCAAAAAAGCAGATTATGTAAGGGAAGACATGTCAGGAAACATCACCTCTTATCCAGAGCGAGTAAAGGGTTTAGCACTGATTTGAGGTCAGTCAGTCACAAAAACAGTATGAAAAAGCAAATTTTAGCTGCTGAATGTCTGATCTTGCTGCAGTCCTTTTCTAATTGTTCCTCACTACACAAGATCTATTGCTGCAATATCACAAAAGTACAGTATCTGATAGGAGCCAATCTTAGATATCAGAGCTACTTTCCTGCTCATTCTCAGCTGAAATTTGAAAAGGTAAATACGAAAAGTACAAGTCAGGAAATATCAGTAACTACTGTAAAGCAGAAGAACAAGCCAAGCATAAGGCTTAATAGTTCTTTTCATACAGAATTATTTAAAGCTTTCCCTTTTGTTTTATATGAAAATAAGAAACACAAAACAACTCAATGTAGAACTTGCATAACTTCTACAAATGAAGTCACTAATGAAGTAACATATACCATGAAAAAATATTTGGGTAGCTCTAGTTATATAAATGCTGATGAAAAATGCGCTAATTTAAAAGAGTTGCAAATAAATTGCCATAATTTTCTTTCTAAAAAATCTTCTTCTATTTTTGACACATATGAAAAAATTCCCCTAGCTACTGATCCTGAAGACTTTGACCAGATCCCAGTGTTAAAGCAAGACAGTTCTATCAGAAAAAAGTTTTGTGAAGAAAGTGCAGTCACTGGTTCAAAAGGGATTCAGTGTTTGCCTGTTAAATCAAACAATGTCTTAATTCTATCTGAGCAGCCAAAAGCAACCACAGAAAAATATAATTCTCTCCTGTTGCTAGATAGACAAACAAACAAACATGAGAATTGCAAAGACTTAGATACTTGTAGCCCACATTTAGCAAATAAAAAAGTAGATCAAAATACTTATTTAAATTCTGAAAATTTATTTCCTAGTTCCTCAAATATTTATCTGTCTGTCACTTTGCCATCGGATAGCAGATCTTTTGTCAACAGAGAAATAAGTGAAGATGGACAATGCAGGAGTTCCCCAAGTGCAGACAAACAAAAGGCAGGTGAAACAATTCCTGCCATGGTACAGTATCCATCCACGGGAAGTCCTGCCATGACAGATACATACTTGCAATTACAGGCTAAAGAAACAGCCCAATTTTCTTTGCAAGGGCATGAACAGACAAATAAGACAGGCAGTTCAGAACCAGCAGCTTTGAAACATCTTGAATATGTAAAAGAACAGGAAGAGAGAAATTATGAACAAATGCATGTAACTAATGAAAGTCAATGTGACACTGTAATGAATTACTTGATTATGTCATATTCAGAAGATAAATCTAAAACATTCATTGCTGAAGAAGAGGAATTAAAAATGCCTTTATCCATAATGAACAATGGATGTCTTGAAGATGTAAAAGAGAACTATTTACCCTTAGAAAATAAAATCACACATGAATTGGAACTGAAGAAAAAATTTGATTTAGTGCTAGAAGAGCTACATATGTTTCATGAAATTAGTAAAGAAAACGTAAACAATTTATCTAGTTTGGAAACAAACTTGTCCAACAATTATTGGGAATTAAATAACACTGAGGGAATAGATGAAAATGTGGCAAGGGTTTCTCAAAGGAAAATATGCATTTCTTCTCCAATCTGTGGTACCACAAAAGGAAAATACATAACTGACATTAATGAAAGTTCATTAAAGGAAAAGATATTAAATGAAAATGAAGACCAGAAAATATCTAAAGAATATTCTACTTCAAGACTTTCAAGCAAAGAACTGCTGCACTCACCTGCAGAAGGTAAGCACATGGAATTACTGTGTCTTACGTAATAAGGAAAATTTTAATTTTAGGCAATATTTTATTTGCTTTAAATGTGTATTTCTCAACTCAATTGCATTTTTCCATGGAATTCAAAATTTGTCAGACAAATGTACTTACCTATGAGTAGCCAAATGCAAAAACCCCTACACTACTGCGGCTACCTGCACACTATGCTGTAGCAGATGTAGCTCAGAAGTCATCTGATCAGCTCCAGGCTTGTTCAAACATGTATTAATGCACATTCTGTTACAGATTATTAATGTTGTCTTTGATTTCATCATATTGAGCCCTAAATTCCCTAAAAGAGTCAAAAACAAAATGAAAAAGCCAATGAATTGCACACAGAAAAGTCATCAATTAAAACATGATACAGTGTTTACAAAGGACACAACTGTTTCCTTTCAACTGACATCGTGGACTCAGAGTCATAGAATAGTTTGGGTTGGAAGGGGTATTTATAGGTCATCAAATTCAACCCCCTGCAATGAGCAGGGTCATCTGCAAGTACATCAGGTTGCTCAGAGTCCTGTCCAACCTGATCTTGAATATAACTATAAAGCCCATGTAACTTACATAACTATATTTATGTTTGTTCAAAGTTTAGATGCTGCTGTTGTTAACACTTTTAAATTTTTTCCCTAGAGAACTCCAATCCCCACTTCAAACAGTATGTGGGGAAATCTGATTTGTAAACTCTAAGACTTCTACCCCATTTGCTGTATAATCAAGAGGCATTTAATGAGTAGAGGAAGGACACCAGGAAGAAAACCAGTTGAATGCTGTACCTTCTTTTACTAATTGCTCAAATGTGATAAGTAAATTATTAAGACACTCTTCAAACAGTGTATTTATCAGATTTTGGACCTGAAATTCACTTTGCAGAAGTGATAAGTTCTCACAGCTGCAAATAAAATCAGTAAATGGTATGCTTTGGTCATATTTGGTATATTATCTGATGAAAATGCAGCCATCTCAAAATTGTCATCAGAGCTAAATTTCTCAGTGATTTGGCTCTAAATTTATAAAGTGAACATTTCAGAGGGCTTATGAAGTTAAATAATATTGGGAAGATATTTTTAAAATGTCACAGAAAAACTCTGTAAGAAATTCTGTTTGGTAGAGCTTTAACAGTATAACGTGCTGCAAGTTACACCTGAATGCCTTGCAGAGGATGAAAACCTAAGAGATACTGGGTAAATAGCTCAGCAAGTGATCACTTTTCTGCCTAAGCCTGGAATAAGAATATCCAAGTGGAACAACTGATATGTCCATAGAGGATTAAAACCTGCATTATTGCATCTATGCAAAGGAGAACTTCATGAGATGTAGAAGTAGCTTTTGCCAAGCCTCTGAGAATGAGATTTTGTAGCTTCATTAATTTTACCTATAAGTGTGCACATATATGTTTTAACCATGTCAACAAGTACCACAAATTAATAATTAGATGAAACAAACTTAGTTATTTGTTTATAGTAATCAAATTAAAACAGTTAAATGTTGTATTTATGTTTTTATTTTAACACTGTTTAGGTGCAGCCTATAGAAATCCATACACATGGGATCCAACTTTTTTACCCTGCACTCTTTTTAAGGAACAAAGCTATAATTTACAGAAAGAAGGAGGTAATAGTTATATTATTCTGCAATTTATACCACAAATCCCAGTGCTAATAGACTTATTTCTCAAACATTTGTATTTGTTTTCTTCCCTTTTTATTTCTATCTCTATAGAAATCACATTTGGTTTAATTGTAGCTTGCTAGAAAAGTGTCCTGTCTTCGGCTTGGTTCATAGAACAAGTCATGCTGATGAGCATTTTTGTTCTTTGGAGAGAAGAAAAGAACTTTAACAACATGGGGCTTCCTTTGTTCCTTATTTTGGAGCCATTTGTAACAAACATCTTTGGGCCTCCAATCATTGTGATATAGCCAAGATATACTACAGGGAGAACATGATTTGTTATACTTTTTTTGAGGATTTGCAGTTTTGTACACATTGTGGAAGGAAATTCAGAAGGATATTGTGAAGTGATCTATTGGATTCCAAAAAGCATATTTTGACAGTTTTTCCAACATATGGAAACATTTAGTAAAACAAGGCATTCCATTTATTGTGAAATGAAATACTAAAAATTTGTCATGAAAAGGCTGTAGATAAACTTCTGTTTTACTTAGTGAAATAATGTACTGCTATTTCGACTTTTATTTCCCATTGCATCTCAAAAATGTTACACAATTTTCTGGTTTCAGAATTCAGAAAATTGTTTCCTTCATTCAGGCCATTCTGGGAAACAATGAGACTGAAATACTCAGTTACAAATGACCTCTGGTGTTCTTTTCACCTATATTTTATTGAAGTTATGTCATCTTATGAAAATACTTCATATACCAAATGCAAAATGTTGCAGAAAATTCTGCTCTACTTCTTTTCTCTTTTTTACTACTCTATTTTATATTCTTTTGTGATGTGGATTCTAGTTTCTGGCTTACATAGTAGGTATTGCAATTGCTTAGGGAAATTCAGATCCCAGAATGCTGTGCTGATAACAGACCAAGGTGGTTGATATTAACATCTTCTTGGAAGTTTTGTTCAGATGAGATTAAAGCTTGCTAAGTAGAACATTGTTCCTCCCAGGACTGAACCTGGATCATTTTCCCTTTCTTCTTTCCCTGCTGTTTTGTGCTGCAGGGCCAAGGGCAAAGGAAATCAGATGTTTTCTCCATTGCTGTTATGTCTATTTCCTTTACATTGCTTCCTAGTGTTCTCTAAATTCTTATCTAAGCTTTTCCAAAAATGTTTGGGAACAGACCTTAGCAATGAGACTCCTTTTTTCCCCCCCATAATTGCTGAGGAATTGTGCAGGTTGTTAGGCCAATGGCATATTTCTAGGGCATTTTATATCTTATGTCCAGAGTTTTGTCAGAATCAACAGGAACCTAATATTCTTCCAGTAGAAGAAGCTGAAAAAATTGATTGTTCCCCTCACCATATAGGAAATATGATAGGAAACTGTTGAGTATTGTGTTTCCTTGAGGAGGCACATTGGCAGAGACAGTTTTCTTCCAATTACACTGAATATTGCCTTGGAGGTTATTGTGAAACCAGGTTTTGTCAGTGGAAATACCATACTTACTGTAGTGATAGGAGTTAATGTCAGATGTTTTGCTGATATGTGACTGTCTCTATTTTTCAGTAGGTTTCTGAGCCATCACATACTGTCACAGAACCTGTGACTGTTTTGGAAATGGGGTACCTAGGTGGGACAAGATTTATACTCCAGTAGCTTTACAATTTACTGTGGCTAACAACTATGCTTTCCTGGCTATGTATAAACCCATAACACTTGTCTGACTTTCAGTGCATGCAATTCCTCTTCCAGTTAGCTCTCAGCAGTCTTGCAAAAGACATAGCAGCATTGCTGTCTCATCACTGGCTTAAGAACGGAACCTTGGGATTTTTTTCTCATCCCACCATTTAAAATTCTTGTAAAAGGCTTAGAGAATTTTTTTCTCTCCCTTTTGTAGGATACCAGCTGAATACCTAAGGCTCTTATACACTCACTATTTGATGTCCTGGCTAATTGCTCAGCGCTTCATCATTTCATAGAATAATGCAAAATAAAACTAGAAAAGATCTTGAGAAATTTGACCCCTTCTTCTCCCAGATGAGTCATTGCCCTAATCTCTAGTTAACAAAGTCATGGTTTTCTATTCTGGCCCAGTGAGTATTATTTTATGCAAAACAGAACAGCTTCTAAAGGATAACTGCATTATGCTTCAGATCACTACATGGTGCATACCTTACCTAATAGAGTGTGGATTAGAAAACAGACATCCTCCTATCCTGCTTTATGTAAAATGAGTGGCACAGGGCAAGGCATCATGATTATCACCAGTAGAGTGGTGCCTGGCTCTTCTGATTTTTACATCTAAACCTCTCAGACTAAGTTAAAGTATTAAAGTGTATCCACCTCAGCACGTCCACTCTGTCCTGAAATGTTAACTTGTATCAAAGTGTATGCCTTTGCCACTCTGTTAGGGAAGTGTCTCGGGTTGAGGATTCCGAACGAATCCGAGGGAATCTGCATGTGACTGAGCTGTAAGCATTTTCTTCTCAGCCCAGAAGAGTCCATTAGATGGTCTGCAGCAAAATGGAGGTGGGACAGGATGTAATAAAGGATTGCTTAACTAATACTGGTCTAATTTATTTATCTTGTCAGGGTGTGATTCTTGTGTATAACATACAGAATTGTGGCTCTGCTTTCATTTTTTTATTCTTTCCTTTAAATATAGGATACTTTCTGTCTCGTGATGTCATAAGAGTACAGCCTCTTAAAACATGCAAGGGTCCCATCAGGATTGGGCTATCAAGAAAGGCTCGGCCAAAGAAGCTTCATCCTTATCTGAGATGACTTATTGGATTCTTTTAACAGCCTTCACATGTGGGATCACTCTGCTTGAAAACTGTTGAAATGTTTTAATGTTAATTTTTTTTTTTTTTTTTGGTACTTTGATCTCTGTGGTTTAAGGGTTTTTTAGATATTAATATTGCAGTATTTGCTAGTGATTTATTTAGGGATACTCCTGTGAATACTTGATAGCAAAAGGATTTATAATGAATGTTTACTAGTAGAAGTTTTAATGGAAGTGTGAATTCCTTTTAAAGTTTATGTAATATTAATAAAATCTGTCATGTAGTTTTCATCTATTAAAATACACAGTTGAAATTTTCTGTCACATCCTTAGAGTTTTCTGTGTGTTTATGTAGTTTTAAAAACTCAGTAAGTATTTTTAAAGTGATTTGTTACAAATGTTTAGAGTGATGTAGAAGAGAATTTCAGGAAGCTAAATTTAGATTGCTAAAAGGAAGATTATGTTTTAGGCTTCAGAAGTTGTTTCCTCTGAGGTACTTTCAGTTCCATGTACTTGTCCTGTTAGACAAAGAGTTGGAAAGGAATAAAGCTAAAAATGCTACAGACAGATTGTCTCATTCTGAGGGTACCGACTCCATTGTATACAACATGGAAGCAAAATAATAGTACATAAATTCTGGGGTTTATGTATCTCAAGAAATGGGGACACTTGGGCTGCTGTGAAGCATAGAGATCTTGGTTAGGAACATCTCTTAATTGTTATTATACTGATAGTTTTGTTAGAAAGAATAGGGACAGTTTCAACTGAATAAAAGCACAGCAAGAAACAAACCTGAGTGGTCTGAAAAAAAAATTCCTAAAGTGTCAGAAGAAGAGTAATCTAATAATAGATATTCAGAAGAAAGCTTTAAACCCTCTATGACTGCACAGAGTTTTTTAGAAAGAGCATATTTCACCTGCAGTGGGTAAGAAAATTCAAGTATAAAAGGTGTTACAGAACAGTAATGGAATAATGATAAACCCCAATACAAATAATGATACATGGTTGCAGCTGTCACAAGGAAACTGAGCAAGCTGAATTGATAGGGAATTTATCTGTAGATAAATTAATCTATAGAATCTATAGCAACAGTGCAAACTAACTGCACAGTTTAATTTCTTTAGTAGTGGCATTCAGAATATGTCATCTCAGTATGTCTATGTTATAAGGATATAAATAAGAAAAGCAAATTCAGTCCACAATATTGAGAGAAATCAATGAAGAAATAAAATCTTAAAAAAGAGTTATAATTTGATTCATTATTCCCTTTGTATGAAATAGTAAGGATGTCAGATGAAAATTTGTTTCTAGGCACAGCTGCTTCTAAAATAAGAGTTTCTAAACTGATCTGTTGACCATAGGTTGTCTGAAAGTTATAGTAAATCTTGTGCACATGGTTTAAAAATAATTTTAAACAATAAAAGTTGCTAACTTTCCCACTAAAAATTTGATCGTGGAAGTGTAAAGATCTGGACAAGACATTATACTTCCTTTATCAGTACACCTAATTTACAGAAAAATTTTGAAGGGCTAGGCAAGTGGATAACTAGAACATACATCCAGAAGCAGCTCCTAGGAGGGCAGGGCTATTAGTCAACTCCCTTGGGAGTATGCAAATGAACAGGAATGGATGGGTGGATGGATGGGATGGATGACTTCATTGCACCTTCACCATCAGCATCAGACATCTCTATGTTAGAGAGAGTAACTTGGCATCACAGGTCAAGGTGGCACCATGGAGCAGCTTGAGGACCTATGGATGATAGCAACCCCTAAATGTCAGCTGTGGGTCAGTAGAGGGATGCTGGTTTCTCTTCCTGCTCTGTAAGAAGCATCAGCTTAAGTTTCTCTGGATCCCAGCAAAAAGCAACTGATCACAATCCTTTAGCTAAGTGTTGTTTATTGTGTACTGGCACAGGCCAAGGAGAGCTGGTCTATAGGCATTGGAATACTCCCCTGGAATTTTGTCCTCGCAGCTGGGCAAACAGTTCTTGAGTGGTGCCAGACAAGAAGTGGCTGTCAGGCACAATGTCTTATCAATAGTTTCTTAAGCTCATATTTTTAAAGGTTGATGTTTAAAGTAGGATAATTTCTTACAATTTGGGAATGATACGTCTGTATTTATAACACATTCTATGGCTTTGGAAAGCTCTCTGTGTCATTCCCCACAGAGAGGTATCTTTACCCCATAGAGTGATTTTCCTATATCCTCTTCTGACATTGGCCTGTGATCATTAATGACATAAGGAATACAGCTAAAACATTGCATTTTTAATAATTGTGGGGCAGCTCTGATGTCCATGGCTTAGAAATAGGTATATAATTTCTGCCCTAGTGCTTCTGTGTTCCCGCTGTTCAGAGCATGGTGATACCAGGTCTCAACCACCTTAAAAAGCCACTAACCACAGAACTTTAGAGAGCAGGGCAAGGATGGCAACCAGACCACGTGTGTCTACCACCAGCTTCCATACCAGAGACTGATCCAAGTTTGTAATATCCATGGGTTTAGGCCTTAAATGCCCAGTATGGAGGCTTCACTCAGATTCCTAGTTAATGGTGTCCAACAGGCCCATGAACGTGGCCTTTGTCATTCTGAAATTGGTTACATCAATACAAATTCATGTATGGAGATTATGTGACCCCACCAAAGCAAACCTGTAATAAACATTCACATAGATAATTCTGAAACTGAAGAGTAAGTTTCCTTGAAATATCTAGGCAATTTTATTCTGCCTGACACTAAACTTTAGGATGCCTGGAAACTCAGATTAGTCTAAAATCTGCAGGAATTAATACCATGGAAAGACCCTATTAAATGACCCCAACATTATTTATACAGCAAAACATCCTTCCACTGAAGAATATTTTTGCCTATTTTTAAATCAATGAACTCACCTGTTTTTAAAATATGTCTCTTTACCTGGTGCTTTAATAAGAAAATACTACAATACTCTTGTCTGCAGAAGACAGAAGTACACAGGCTACTTTTTTCAGGACGAGAGATAAAATCTTAATTAACTGAATTTATACTCCGTAGCAAACTTCTTTGTGTTTAATGATGCAGTTTGTGCAAGAATGTCCCCAAATATCCTGGAAAAGATGCTGGAAAATACCCAAACACAAAAAAACAGACAATAAGTCAAACAGAACAACAAAAATTGGACCATGCAGAGAAGCAGAATAGTCCAGCTGAGATATTATGTAAACTTTATGTCTGACTGCTCATTCAGCTGGAGAGAGCTGCTAGCAACATGCCCTCATCTTAAATAACAGAGGAAGGGTTGGCACTGGGAATGCTGCCTGGCCTTCTGCCAGCTTCAGCTTCCCCAGCCATCGTCAGCTGGAAAAGCTCAGGTATCTCGTTCTGCTGGGGAGCAGCACAAGAGCACTCAGCTGTGCAAAGCAGCGATGGAAGCTGGCGCCATTCCATGGACTTTGGGAGTTGCAAGGGAAAATGCCAAGCTAAGATCCCACCATATGTCCTTGCATATCTGATCGAAGCAATATATTCAATAGATTTTGAATTTTTCCATTGCAGACATGGTATCTAGTAATGCTTTTTGAGTTAGCTAAGCTTGCTAATGCTGACTGTAACAGAAATGCAGATGTTAAGTGTCATTATACTTTAATAATTATGCAGAAAAGCTTAAATATAATTTCTGAATCATTTTATATCAGCTGCTAGAACAATAGATATAGCTTGGGCTTGTTTAATACAAAAGGATTCAATTATAGCTGACTGAAAGCCTTGAATTCCATTATATCTACCAATACATGTGATTTTTAAATAAATAGTAATTGAAGGTATTTTTTGGTCTGCCTTTCTAATGACTGGATGCAAAGCTAAAACTGCTCTTCTCAGTGTATTTTGGATAAATGTGGGTGGTTAACAAGTGAACAAATGAAAGATTGTTAAAATCCAGTTTAATATCAGCACCTGTATACAGAAGTATAGCTATTTTCTCTATTAGGAAATTGAATTGAAACAGGTAATTAAATCCTGCAACTCCTTCTACTGTTGGAAGACAGTTTCAAAACCAAAAATAGATGACAAATTTCAGGGAAGGCTTTGGAGAAAGGGTTTGAATGAATGTATCTATCAAAAGGTTCTGCATTAAGGAAGATTGTGCCATGGCATTTTGTGAATATACTTTACCAAGAAGCTTCATGTGGTCAGGAAGGAGCTCTGCTTTTGCTCTTACAGTTCACATTTGGTTTTGATTTCAATTCTCCGCTCTCAGCATGGACATGCCATCATGTTATTTCCACAGAGCACTGGAGAATGTACCTGTTATTGTCCCCTAGCCAAGCCACTGAGGTCACTTTACCTGCTGTGTTCCTGCTGAGCCAGAGGTAGAGCATTTCTAAATAGAATGTCAGGTAAGCTAGAAGTACATCTTAAAAATATCTGAAAGAATGAAAAGTTAATTTTGTTCAAAATTATTTCTGTCAAGAATGTTTCAGGTGAAAATGTAAATAATGATACTGGTTTCAACATTTATCCATTGATAGTCTGTGTGGTAGATGAAAGGTTAATAGTTGTCTTTATGAAATGCAGAAATTTAACAAGTTATGGTTAATTTAATTAGCAAAATTACTTTATCATGATCTGATAAGGTAATAAAATTAAGGAGATAATTATTTCATAAAATATATGCTACCATTTGGTATTTGGTCTGAGTCAATGCCATCATCCTCCATTATTTAAAATTTTCCCACTACAAGGCCCCTTCAATTATGAAAATATTTTTAGCCAGGAGCTATAGTGACAATTCGATATAAACTATATTCAGTGTATTCACTGATAAAGATGCATAGAATAATTCTCTGTTAAGCATTTTCTGTCAAAGCTTAAAAATGCAAAAATATGCAAAGCTTACCAAAAAACTGAAAAATAAGTGCATCAGCATGGATATATATACATGTGTGTGTATGTATGTGTGTGTGTGTGTGTGTGTGTATGCACGTGTATAACCCACCACGTTTAAAGGATAATTAAAGTATATTCTTATTACCAGTGACATTTTGGAGCCTGTAGCTCATCATACTGGCAATGATAGATTTCAGAGATTGTAACAGAGGTTATGGCTGTGTGTGGAGAGATGGGAAACAGATTGAATTGACTTGGGAAACCCCAGTGAAAAAAGTACGGTAGGCCCTAAGGCAACCTGAATTGCCTTTGGGATAGAACTGTCTTCCTCCACTGATCAGTAAGGAGACTTAGGGGAAGTTTGTGCCACAGTCAGTGTTCTCAACAGACTGCAAGAGTTGAAAAATCTCTTTTATCTGTTACTTGGAGCTACGAGTGGAAGAGTTGGCTGTTTAAAGTGCTCTCTACCATTGAAATTCTGTTATTCTTAGGTTTGTATTCAAGCAGCATCCAGGATCTCTGCTCACAACTCACTATTTACTGCAAAATCTTGCACCAAGGACTTGGTTCCTGTCCCAGAGGTTTTACAATTCATTTTTTTCAGTTTGTAAATGTACCTTTAGTCATTGCTTCTTACTATGATATTTAAAGGAGGCAAAATGAAAATAAAATGCTTTTAAAGAGAGCAATCTTTGGTTTATTTCTACATGGTAGATGAAGGAATCTTTCAGTTTTGAAATATTTCTGCTTATTTGGAGGAAGATGTTGATGGATTCATGAGTGAAGAGATGCAACAGCCAGCGAACTGCCCATGGCAAATGCAGTGTCTATAGATTAGTCTAGAGATGGATCTTGACTTTGATTCTTCTCATCCATTCCAAACATTCTCACACTTTTTGAAGAAAACCTTCCCTTGAGAAAATTAATAATGCTTTATTGTGCCATTTGAGCCAGCTCTTTGTGTGCCTTATCCTACATTTCAACTTGATCTTTGTGCCTCACTTTCTTCCCCCCCCACTTTCTTCCCTCTCCATGACTTCTTTTATGCTGGAATTTTCTGATGTTCTGCCACTACGGTGGCAGAAAGCAAATAAAGCTGGACTTTCCCACAATCAGCCTAGTTCCAGCAAAACTCACCTGCTTGTGCTTGCCAAAGTTGTGAACTTACCTTGCTTGTGCCACAGACATGCACTATAACCCAGCAGCTGTCACAGACTACTCGTCCTGTGCGATATTTTCATTGTGACAGAGGTTCCTTGGCCATGGATGGGTGCTTTCCTAACCACGCTTCTGTCAGTCCATGCTAACACTGGCAGTGCTGAGTCACTCAACTTGAGACAGTGAGCAGGAATGGTTCTAAAACACAGTAGTGTTAGAAATCTTAATTTCTCAGGGACCTGTGGAATATGATGGCCAAGGGAACTTGAACAAGATACTGATTTTGGAGCCATAGTCATAAGGAGAGTGCTGTGAGAATTAAAATATAACTCTGCTTTTGCTTCCTATGAAGTAAGTGTTTGTGAATATTTCTATGCTCATTTTCTGTTTTGCTTGTA
Source organism: Platysteira castanea (assembly GCA_013397175.1). NCBI lineage: Eukaryota > Metazoa > Chordata > Aves > Passeriformes > Platysteira > Platysteira castanea. The sequence goes on from VYXC01005427.1 coordinate 156,678, forward strand.
TGTTTCTGTTTCACGTATATATTTTATTATTTGTTTTTAAAATTCCAGTCATTATCAATATAGATGTAAAAAAAACTTTAGGGGTGGGAGAAAGCTGTAGAAGTTTTGACATATTTTCAGAAGAGGATCTCTACTGACATTTTCCAGAAGAGAATCTTTTTTAAAAGATGATGAAAACTTGAATTATGCTTGCATGCCACACTACACTGCTCTTCTTTTATTCCATATATTTAGTATGTTATTGCTTGAAAATAATTATAGGGTACAAAGACTGGAACCATAAGAAATGAACATTTGAAAATAATTTCAAGACTGTTCACAAAACTGAAGATACAGCACACGACAAGTTCATCCTTGTGAAAATTCGTCCTTTGTACGTGCTGCCACAGTCAATGTCAGCTTGAATTCTTTAATGCATTCTGTAAGTGCAAGCCATGCAGATTAGATCTGCCCAGAGCTATTCCTATTTGTTCATCCAGCTTTTAAAAATACATGTTTGAGCTCTTCTATTAAAAAAAATTTCCATTAAAAAAATCAGCAGTCCAAGCTTTCAGTCCAAGACCAAGTATCAGGTCTTTCATTATGTTCATTCTCCACCCACCTTTCATTTTGCCCCAGAAATATATACAAACAAGTTTCCATCTGCACACTGCTGAATGTATTTTCACATTCAATAACAACAGCATAATATATTTCCTTCATTTTCCAGATAAGTTAATGGAATTAGATTATGCAGGGAATAGAAATAGTTCAATGCTAGGACTCATTATGGGAATCTTAACATTTACTAAAATGCTGAACTAATCATATTGAGCATGGAATTTTATTTTAATTGCTTTTATCTCTAGAATGAATCTTTACCTGCATGAACTATGATATTAAGGGCACAAAGTAATCCCAAGTATAGCAATATTTCATGTAGTCCCACTTATTTTATTGAAGCTCCTATTTTTCTGAACCTTCCAAGGAAAGATGGGGGGGAACACAGGGGGAAAGAGAGAGAAAATAGTCCCTCTGTGATATCATTTCTTAAACTGTGAAGTCAAATATGAGGTTGTTTGGCTATTGAGAGATTTTAGGGCCGAATCTTGTAGTATTTTTTTGTATCAAGCTGTTTTTCTCTAACAAAGAAAATATTGGGGAAAATCTAAATCAGCCTGATTCCTAGGCATGGTCCTTGTGGACTCCTGGAGATACTTGTCTATATGACAGGGAGGTATGTGATGCTTCCTGGGCAGTCACAAACAGGAGTAGGAAGAGTCTGTCAGTGTTTGCACCAGAACCTGTACAGAGTGATTTGTGGCTTTGCCCTTGGCACTCTCTTCTGAAGAGCTCAGGAATGCCTCTATAACAGCAGATGGACACTTTTAGACAATACAGGTGTGGAAATCTGTCATAAATATTAACAACTCATCCAGGAAATTTGTGGTATCAGAGGTTTTTTATCATCATCAATTATTCTGGACTACCAAAGGAGGTGATATTGGGCTTCCCAATTTGATAACAATTGGTATTGTTTCACTGGCACTAACATCTGCAATTCATGGAGATCGTGACCTTACAAATATTCCCCTTGATTGCCACGTTAATAAGCAGCTCTTTGTCTTCTAGGTTTACTTTGGAAAAAACAGCGGGTTTTAACAGTTTAAACGACTATTTTCTTGTGTTTCCTGCTCACTCATCTATCCTTGATGTGCTCATTGCTGCTGGTGGGCTGCTGCTGGCTTGTCAAGCTGACCCTGCCATTGCCAGCTGATATCACCAGGCTGTCTATTGTGGCACTGACTTTGGATCCATGGCAGGATGTTGGATGTGTTGCTCCCACACTTGTCCCCCTCTATACTGTTGCTGTTCTTACAGTGCTTCTGTGAGTTACTGACAGTTTATGTCATAGTGGTTCCTTATAGGAAAAGTGATCTCTCTTAAGACTGTGCAATAGGTTATTTTTTGTTTGGTGCCTGTGCCAAACCAGAAATGTATTGCCTGAATTGGAGGAATTTTTGTTGTTTTGGGGTTTTTAAAAGATTTTCTCTATGTAGTAGATTTATTTATTTTTAAAGTTTTCATCACAGCAATGAAAGACTGAAAAATAGTTGTTCTAGATCAAGGAAACATTTAATTCAATGTCAAGCATAACATTTTGGTTTCAGAGGAGATTGTGCTAACAAAAGTAAACAATAGAAATATGGCACTAAATGTTGAGCACCAGTTGCAAAACTGTCCAGGAGTGTTGCCCTCAGTGAGTAATTAGGACATTTACACAAAATGTGGGGGACTTACATTCAAATCTTCCCTCAAAAAACATCACTTCTTCACCTTCTGCCTGCCTGATGCGTGTTCTAGATGTCACATTGTGTGGGTGTACCTTTACTCAGTCATTTGACTGCAGACATTCTACTTTGTGTAATTATTTTAACAGGAACTGACAGCTGCTTGTTCTACCTTCTCAATAAGTGTGTGTGTAACGTGTTACATCACTCTCAACTTATGAATTCTCCTCCCTCATGAATATTTGCACAAGATGAAAAAGCTTCAGAAGAAGAAACTGGAACCACTTATGGGAGAAAGCATTACAGCCACTGCAGCGGTCACATACCTTGTTCTGAGATACTGTTTCTGAGATCCCTATTTTTAAGTGCACACTGTGAAACTGCTGTTATCTGCATGTGACCTTGTTGAACATAATTCCAAATGGTTTTTTTGTAATAAAGTAGTTTTTATGTTCCTGTGTCACTGAGTTTTAGGCTGTGCACAGAGTACAGTGACCCCTGGAGCAGGAGCTGTGTGTGTGTACCAAGAGAATTTGTTCTCCATCTTTATCTCAGGTTAGCATCAGTTCTTGAAGGAGGATTAATTTCTGAGATGATGATAGTAGTGAGTTGTGACTCCTGGATAAAACATTGACTCCTTACTGACTGATCACTTTAGTTCTTAGACAACTGTAAGCTGAAGTATTTGAAACTAAGTACTCAGTCTCAGTTTCACTGAAATCTTGCCCACAGAGAAATCAAATCCAAGTATGTTTGCTTAGAAAAGCTATGATTTTGGTGTCATAATGATACATAACCTTTTGGAAAGCTTGCAATAAGTTCCTAACTAATGAGAGTCTCCAAAACTTTCTCCTTGTTTCAGTCTGATAGTACAAAAATTGAATAAAAACTCTTAATCTTAGCTATAACTAAACTGGGGATGTTATTCCAAGCCATGTTATTTCTGCTTACTGTCATGATGCTCTGATATTTGTTGCTTGAGGTTATTTGCCCAAACTGCTTCTTCTGACAACCCAAGCTGTGGGATAAATCTGGGTCTGACCCATTTTCACAGGCAACACTTTTTTGCTGCTCAAACCACAGCTTTCTTCCAGCACCCTCTCACCCACCCAAATGGTCAGGCTAAGGTGATGAAGGGACAGTTGAACAGATCCCATTATGAAGCATTGTTTCCTTTCAGTGACAGGAAAAGAATTTAGCATTGAAAGGTAAGTCCTCTAGTCATGAGCATTTTGAAGCAGAAGTGCAACTCTCCTTTAAGCTGTCCCTCTCATGAGCTGAGCTGTCTAAAGAAGTAAAGGTCCTGTTTTTTATATTTAGCCCTGCAACATCAGGTGATGAACCAAAGCATCTGAGAGTATATCCCTCTATGAAATCATACTAACTGAGCCTGTTAAAAGCTTTCTCCCTCAAACTGCCTTCATATTTAATTAATTTAGAAAATTGGCTTCAACTTCTCTTCTCCCTTCCTTGTATTTTTCACTCCATGCTATCATTTTTGTCCAGAAGGATGTTATCCCTTCATTTCACTTCTACTGAAACATTTTTAAACTTTTTTTTTATTCTTTTGCCTGTATCAAATGCTTTTGTATCCACAGTTGAAAGCTGTACTGATTTTGAACTGGTCTTTTGGAAATTCCTCAAATTATTATAATTTATTATCAGACAGAACGTCATGCCTTAGACCATTCTTTTTGTTATGAAGACTGGGATTAAAGTGATCTGATTGTCAAGATCCCTACCGTTAATCTTATCAACAACTTGTAAACTTCTCTGTCATTTTCTTGGTTTAGTAAGCCAGTTTTAGGAGAGCTATGGCTATGAACCAGGTGAAAGGGGCAGCAACTGCAGTTCCTGCAGCACTTCCTAGCTGTGCTGGAATGTCTTGATAAGCACTTTCATGGTCTGGACCCTTCCTTAGAAACTGAGGGAGACGGGCTGGTTTATTTATTCTCTCATTTATTTGTCATGTGGAGCATATGTTTGTGCTAATTTCCTGAATCTAAGAATCTGAGACACTCCGGTAGAAAGTGTTCTTTTCTATAAAAGCAAGGAATTCATTATGTCCATTTAATGATCTCCAAATCATTGACAGTGGTTATGCGTACTGATGTCCTCAGTCTCTGGTTGAGGCAGGCTGAGGTGGATAGTTCTGGACTTTGCCCCAGCAGTGTTGCTACCCTCCAAGGCTGTGTTCTGAAAGAGGATCATCCTTACTTGGGAGAAGCACAACACAATATGATAGTGATAACATTTACATAACATTTTCTCAGGAACCCACACCAAGGCAAACTTTCAGAATATGTACTCTTGTATTTCTTAAGGTACTGAATTCCCTGTGTTTTTATCTGTTTCCTCATATCAGTTACAGGATTGCTGCCATGAATAATGACATTATCTGAAAATTATTAATAACAAGATTATGAGATTTCAATATAGATTTGGGAATAAGGAATCATACAATTAGTCTGAAAAAAAAGGAAGCGGGGCAAAATAAATATCAGGCAAATATGATTTCAAAAGCAGGCTTTTATTAATCTTTCCTGAAGAGTAAAACTCAACATATTTGCTAAACTTCCAAAAAATATGTGCTTTCTGTGAATGTACTGTTTGGCCAGAGAGCAGTGTGCTGTCCTGCCTTACTGTCAGGCTGTGCCTCCCGACTGAGAGCAGATGTGAAGCTGCTTACACTGTTCGGAATATTTTTTTGCATAACACTGAAATCCAGAAAAACAGAGGAATATTCTGCAATTATTCATCTGTTCACAGATCTGCACTCTTCTCAAATCTGCAATCTGCAGATGTCAGCCACATGAAACCACATGTTTAAAATAAGAAAATATTAGTATTGAGCAGATGAAATTAGCTATCAGGTATTAGGTATCATCCAGCAGGTTATTGTACCGAAATTTTCACCTGAGATATCATAAAATATTCTTGAATTTAAGATGAAAGTACTTCTTTTTTAAATTTCATATAGATTCATGAGTGGCTTACATGTTATTTTACAGTAGATTAAAAAGCTTGTTTTTGTTTTCAGCTGTAATACTCTAATGCAATCTACTTGATAAGAATAAATTCGGTTTTGATCCTGAAAAGTAATATGGAGGTTGAGAACCTGAAATTGTTCTGAGAGTTTATGAGGACACACAAGCAAATGCCATGAAAAAGGATCTTATCAGTACAGTCAGTATAAATCATCATTTTGTCTGCAGTACTTCAACATATCCACTGTTTTTAAACCCACAGCAATTCCAACACGTTTCTTGTAAAATGGCTTTTAAATTCTACACTTTGTCTATGTAGTGTAGACAAATTTATTCCAGTTTTAAAGATTTTTTTTTTTCTAAAATCAAGAAAATAAAACAAACAGAAGGGTTTTTTGCTAGCACAGGAACACAACTTATCAAAATGTTAATCTAATTCCTTGGCATTGTTTGACTTTTCTGTAACCATCTAAGCATGTTTTAAATGCTATTTCTTGATTCAGCTATTTGGCTACTCCTTCCCAATTCTGATTGATGCTATTGATTGTCTTCTCAAGGGATCTTGAAGTCAGTAGGACACCACTAGTTTAATGTGTGCTTTGGATCCATCCTGACGTTTAATCAGGATAACTGATGTCTCTTTCTAGACATCTTGCTCTTCACTGTCACTGATTTTGTAACAGAGTGAAATCAGCATTAGCTGCAATTAAACTATAAACTCTTAGTTCTTCTTGTAATTAAAACATAAAAAATATATAATGAAAACATGACAGAAATTATTGATGATAATTCCTACTTAAACAACAAAATCATCTAATTATACCTTGAGTATAAAATTATTTAGAGATACTATTATTTTGGCTTTTTAAGTGAGAAAATGAAACTAATATTAAACAGTATAAAGATCACAGGGTACGATATTTGTAAACCAAACTTAATGAAAATCTATATTGGGGTTTGAATGAAATATTTTTAATTTCTCTTAAGTCTATTTCAATTTGAAGCTCCCAAATTATCACAATCTGAAAAAAAACCTCCACTATAATGTTAACCTTAAATGTACATTTGTAGTCTTACTCTAAAATGTAGCAAATAGGTTTATTAGGTAACTAGGAAGTAGCTTTCCAGTGTTAAGTAAAATACTGCGTTAAGTAAGTTCTTCTTATTAAATTACTTTTGTGCTGGGGATTCATTAACATTCATTCTCCAAAATGTAGCAAAGGTCAGCCAAAAGGTATTTGTGTCAAGACTGAATATCTTTCCTTGGAACTTTCTGTACATATTAAAGCCAATCTTTTTTTCTTCTACTTCTGTAAAACTAATTTGCAATAGGATTTACTGGCTCTATCAGATCTTTCTTACTTCAAGCCAACCTTTCAGAACCTTTGTATCTTCTGCAGACACACACCCACATTCCCACCAGCGTGTTGTAAATTTACACTGCTGTGAGGAATTACCAGCACCCCTGGAGAGCAGCCCACTGTGAGCCGCAGTGGAGAGCACCACACCGCAGCTGGAGGCAGCAAGGTATTGTGTCATGGAGAAACTCCAGTGGAGTTGGGAAAAATTTTCCAAGTGCCAAATTGACCAGGAGTGTTTGACCAGGAGACTGCTGCAAACCTCTTACTTTTAAAGGAGTAGCACTTGAGCATTAAGGAATTAATGAATGAACCAAGGAATTGAAGAGCATTAGGGAAGAAAGTTGTGCTGACTTCACATTTCAGCCAAAAAGTGAAACCTCTGCACATAAAGGGCACATCAGCATTATATAATGATGAATGGCTTCAGGCTCAAAATAAGAGTAAATTATTATTTATTGTAAACAACTAGCTCCTTTTAAGCTTTTCTTAGAAGTTCAAGTTGAACCCTAGGGGACAATTAAGGATTGCTAACTCAAGCTTGTGTATCATCACTATTTCACCCCAAGAGCAATGGATAGTATTTTACTTTTTGTTGGAGTTTTGTCCTAGATATAATTTATAATCCGCTCTGGTATCTGAGCAGCAAGGGGGGACTCCAGCTTACCTTTGTATGGCTCTTCCCATCAAAAGGAGTTCCCTAGACAGGTGAGGTTGCTCTTTCCTGGGGAGATAGTGAGCGTTTGTGGATAGGAAAAACTTCTGAAGGTGAGAGAGGAAGGGGCAGAGGTGACACTGAGAGAAATTCTGCCACAGGAAAAGATGGGAGAATCCTTAGCAGAGCAGGCACATGATCTGGCTTTAAGGTGCTGGCAGGGAGATTTTCCTAAGACTGCACAGGGCTTTGTCATGCCCAATACACTGAAAACAAGGATAGGAAAGACAAAAAGAACAGGATAAAAATTTGCTATTATTTTAATCACTCTCACTGAGCAGAGCTATGTCCTGGACCTAGAAAGTGATTTTGTAATAATTTTCATTTGAGTCACATAGTATCTGAGATTCAGAACTTCTTGGTGTCTTTGGTGTCTGACTTGAAGTTTGCAAAGTAGCTTATTCAGACTTACCTTTTTTCTATAAGTGCTGTGGAATTACTAACCAAGCTAGTCAAATTCCAGGAGCTGCTGGCTGAACTGGCAATGATTCCCGAAATCTCACTGTGCCACAGGCACACTGGGTGCTGCTGAATCTGTTCTCTCTCATAATGAAAGAAATTTAAGACAGCTAGGTAAAAGGTTTTGCAACTTAGCAGTTATGGAGAATAATCACATTCTTTTGTCAAAACTGTTTTATTTGGGCTTGCAAATGCCCCAGTCAAAACCCCCCAAAAGAGAATTAATCTTTTTTTCAGAGAAAATCTAATTTCCTGTCAAATGTTACATTAGAACAAACCCAAAACACTTACGATGCCAAGCGAAACCACCTAGAGCTGGTGAGAAAAAGCTGAAAACAAGTGGACCTCTTAGGTCCTGGCCCTCTTTTTTGGTTTCAGGTGTCCCACATGACTTTACAGACCACCCTTGTCCTTTTTGTTCCATGCCTGTGAGGAGGTTCTCAGAGTTTTTTTTTCTGTAATCAACCGTTCAGCAAATATTTTATCCATACAAAGTAGGCAGCAAGGCTGAAGGAGGAATAGGTACAGCTCATGACCACTGTCATGGCACACTGACAGGATCCCAGAGACCAACTCTTACCTTCCTCCCAGCTCAATAAATGTAAATTGGAATGTGGTGCCACATGGCTTTGCATATATACACCTGCATAAATACAGAACTGAGATAATGAAAACATTCCCATTTGGTTTTTTGCCTTAGATTTAAACCAGATTTTCTCATCTCTCTTGAAAATACTCTAACAGTGAGGATTTCTCAGCCTTGAGGAGCTCCTTTTTATGTGTAGGAAGACAGGTTCCTCTCAGAGCTGACAGGGCCAGAAAGGAAGGGTTTATAATGGTTCTTATTATTTCTAAAGTAATTTGATAAGTAGGCACTCAACTCAAAGTGACCCACTGATGGTTTTGGGTCTAGTTTTTTTTCCTAGAATTGATGAATATTTAATTTAAAAAGACACAAATAGTTGTCAGATAGTAAGCTAGGACAAAAGTCTGCTTTCAAGCAAATCCCTTAGACATAATTTTACTTAATGTTTTTAACACTGTGGTCTATAGAAATTTGAGTGGGTTTCTCATGGTGAGATTGTTTCAGTGGGGAAGACTAGGATATCATCCTCAGTCCTCATTCTACCTTCATGAACAGTTACCTGGTGTGGTTAGGAGATGGAGATCTGACCTTTTAAGTCTGAAAAGAGAATTCATCCCACTTATAACAGAAAAGGTAGTGTAAAAGGTAGATAGTACTATACCAAATGTGTCCTGCAGGGTGTTTGCTTCTGTCAGCATCCAATATGGTCTGAGAAACTCTGCAGATCAAAACCCAGAGACCCCTCAGGGAGATGTGTGTTCATTCTGAGACCTTGGGCCTGAGCTGATACCCACTTTCTCACAGCAGGGTGGCTTGACATGCACAGAGGTACTTTTTGTAGCACTTAGAGGGAAAAAAAAAAAGGCAAAAAAGATTAGATTTAGCCAGCTGCTTAGAGCGAATTTTGAAAAGTGCATTCTGCCCCATATATCTGACATGAGTCAGGTGCTAGTTACATTGAGTGTGGGAGAGGTTTTTGCAGTCACTTAAGAGTTAGATGTGCCTGAAAAAAAAATGCATTTTTCACAGTCTGTTGGAAAAGAAAATTAAAATGTATGTGTCTGCTCTTATGGAAAGAAATAGGCTGATCAGTCTGATTTGGTCTCACATGCTGAGAGACATCATACTTCCCACATTGCTCATTCTTTCAAGGATAAACAGCATCTAAAATGAAGACTATGAAAAAATGAAACTGTGCTTTTGAGTGTAATTCAAGGTAAAGCAGATGTCCAGCACAAGTATATATAATACCTATATCTTGAGAATAATTTGGCTGAGTTTTTAAAAGATACTTTGCTATAGCTGTTATCAGTGGTTTTCCTAACTGAAGATATGAGCAGTTGCTGCAGATCCGCAAGAAAATTGCTAAAGCCAATCTAATCAAAAGGCTGAAAGCATTAACATTTTAAACAGCAGACAAATTGAAATGCAGACTTCTTCAATGTTAGGCATGGCTTATCATAGTAAGAAACTGTTTTATGTGAAACTGGGTAAGGATAAAAAACTGAGGCGACAACAAAAATACAAAAAGAAGAAGAATGTGTTTTCTGATATTACTGCTGATATAAAAGTTGTTCTTCCTGTATTTATGTATGTAGAGATGTTATGACAAATATTTTGCAGGGTGTGGGTGACATTTCTCTAATTTGTACTGGGAGTAAGGCAAACCAATACACCAGCATCAGCTAAAATCAACAAGATCTACAATTGTCTGCAATGCAGAGGATACAAGGACATTCATTTAAAAACAGTGAGGAGTAAAGAAAATTATACACTGATGCCTGGATAGAGATTTAAAAAGGAAAAAACCCCAAATATAAACCCCATGTAGGCCAAAGTTGTCCTCACAGAGTACACATTTTCAGCATGTAGCAGAGAGCAGTGACCAAGTGTCACTCCAGAAACAACCATGGCATAAGAATTAGCACCTATTAGACAAGTTTGGACAGCAGCAAGTACTTCTAAATGAAGTCATCATGTTATCTTTTTTCTCCTCCAGTTAATGGGGAAAGTGGTAATTTAAAAGAAAGATTCCACTCTACTAGTTATAATTAAGTTTTATTTTATCTGTTTCACATTCTTACTAGGGAGAATTAAAAATGAAACACATACTGAATTCCCGTTTGTCTCGGGGCCCATGATTGCAGTGAGGAATACCTTCTCCTGTGAACTGAAATCCAACAATTTAGCATCATATATCACGCTGATGTAAGACGGACTCTTTTGCCTAGAGGACACTCTAATGATACATTCACTCTCTGTAGTTAAAAGTTGCAAATTATTTCTCTTTGAGCCTGGGTTTTAATCTTGCCATTTAAAATCACCAAAATGAAATTAATTGAGCAATTGATATATTTGTTTGTTCTAGAAAATTAAAAGCTTGGTGAGAAGCTGATAAGTAAATTGCATTAGTAAGATATGGCAGTTTTACTAAACTTCCTTCAGTAAACTTCTGACTTCCTTTTTTAATGATCATTATGTCTCAAAAGCTTCTGGGCTATAGTGGCACCAAATAGCATTAATTTTTATTGATCTCAGAATTCAAAGTGAAACCTCTGAGTATTTTAAGATTGTAAAGTGGTTTCTATTTAAATAATCCTAAACATATTTGGAGAGCATAAATGAATTTTATGATGTATAGAATTTAAGTTACGCTTTCTTTATTGAATCTGCAGATTTACTATAACGTTTTATTCCTGACATAAAAGAAACGAGGCTGAACTAAGGTGTCGGATCCGGGGGGTGTTCTGGTGGGATCCTACAACCTCCCAAACCCACTCCAACAGAAAGTCACTCAGCAGCCACTGCATTCACACACACACACACACACACACTCCGGATAGCTTCTTCGACAAGCTGACGGCAAAGAGGCAGGAAGGGTCCTTGTGTGGAATTTCCATGGCACAGGTTTACTTGAGCCCTGTATGTGAAGGGCACCAGGGTCAAAAGACCCCAAACAATGCTGAGTCCAGGGCTAAATACAGGGGTGGGGAAAGCACCAGGGCCAGGGGTGGTACATAGGCAGGACTGGGGTACGGGAGCCAATGGGAAAATCTGAGGCGAGGAACAAGGTCCAACGGGAGAGCGGGGAAGGGAGAATTTTCTAATGAAGGAGCAGATAAGGTATAAGGGGGCAGGGAGGCCAACTGGGGATGCAGGACTGGGATACATTTCCATAACAGAACAGGGCATTCTAGGGGAGGCCTTTTTAGTCACCTTAACCTGGGGAGCTCTCTTGGGGTTTGTCCCTTAAGGGGACTCTCTCATTCCCTGGTTGGGATATTCACTGGCTCCCACACTAAGGTACTTCTCATATAGCACTTATTAATGTTCTTATTAAGTGTCCAATTCATGTCTAGGAATCCACAAGTATTAAATTTCCAGAAACTCTGTCACAGAACTGGAGCCATGGTCCAGGGAATATTCCAGATAACACCATGGTAAGAAATCAGACATAGGCTGTTGCTGGAGTGTAGGGTTGCCTACAGGTGATAGAACTCAGATAAAACAATCTTATTCATCATCGTTCAGATGATGTCACTACTGTCAAGTTTTAAGAAAGATAAATAAAAATCGGGCCAATATCTTGATCTGACTTTTCAGCCAATACCAATACTTAGTTATGAGCCTAGTTATGACAGCTCCTACCTCTTCTGAGCAAAGCTTTTATATTCTTACTTTGGGGACTTCTGTTGAGAACTTATGAGCCTGAGAACTGCAGATTAAGCTAGGAACTACTTAGACTCAGTACAGATCTGAACAATTCTTCATATATCTAACCTTATTTCTGGTATGATTAAGGTATATATATATTTTTTAATTGCCTCAAAATTAGTCAGAAACCTCACTCTTTAGTCCAGGCAAACAACATCTTTGTTTGATCTTTGATTTTGCAATTTTTATTCTCATTGAGCTGAGTACTTCCTACATTTATGGAAAGTTCTACCATGCACCAAAGCAATAGTACTGCTGTAGTTACTAGTGTAGTAATGTGGCGATGCTTAAGATCACAAATTATTTGGCATCCTGTATAAGTTCAGTGACATATTTCAGGCACGTATTATGTTTAACTGTTAGACTTGAAATGCCTGGCACTAGACCTCAAGACTGCTGCAAGTAATAGCACAGGCAGGCCTCTCCAGTTTGGCTCTGCTTAGTAAGTGATCCAGAAGGCCCTTTTAAAAAGATATTTTAAGCCCATTTAAAATCAATAAACCAAATGGCTTCTAGGATCACTTCTGACTTCATTGGGCTCAGCCACTGTATCACCACTCTTCTGGTGCCAAAAAGACAAGCAGAATTACATTACTCCTTTTTTTTACTGGTCTGAAAACTGAATCAGAGCAGGAGTGCCTCACTTTCCTCAGCTGGCTGCAGGAAAACTTTCTAATTTAGTTAATGTAACCAAAATACCTTTGTAAATACAAAAATTTTGTATAGACAATGCTGTTCCTGTGCTTTGAGAATTTATCCAGGTAAATTTGAAAGAAGTGCTCTGAGGGAGACAGGTGCACCTCTCATTTAGAGGCAGCATGATGGGTCTGGGAGGGGCTAATTTCACCCCTACTGCCAGGCTGTACATCCAGGGTTTTGTGTTCAGTTGCCAAGAGAGTTTCACATTTCACTGCCTGATTCAAAAAGAAGCTGTTAGCACAGGTCCACTTCCAACCAGGCGTAAGTCGTCAGAGAAAGTTTTGAGCAGTTACAGGTGGGAATTCATTAGACAAATAAATTGAACAGAAGAAGGAAGAAGCACATAACAAAAGGACCCCAAACCACTCATTTGGCAATTACTAGTGACGTTGTCCCTTTGTAAACATCAAAAATATTTCAATGGATGCTGCTCATAGCCTTAGAAGAAGTTTCTCCAAGATAGAAGCAAAGCACCAAGTCCATGGATCTGATGGAAGCGTTTGTTGCCTTTCTACAAGGTGTGGTTTTAGCATGAAGAGCAGAGAACAAACTCCATCCACTAAAGTGTATCTTCTCCCTGTTAGCTGAGATGCCCTCCTTGTGGGGGGTACAGAGCACAGTGTGTGAGGGAGTGTTGCAAATCCCTGTCCCTGCAGGAGGGCAGTTTTCCAGGTCATGATATAGAGTGGAAATACAGGCTTCACTCTAAGAGTACTAAAGCCAGTATAACTTGCATAAACATCAGTGATCTTTCATAGAATGACAGAATGGTTTGGGTAAAAAAGGACCTTTATAGATCATCCAGTTTAATGCCCCTGCCATGGGATATCTTTTATCAGCTAGGGCTACTCAGGGCCCCATCCAATCTGGCCTTGAGCACCTCCAGGGATGGGGCATCCACAACTTCTCTGGGCAATATGTTCCAGTGCTTCAACAACCTCATAATAAAAAACATCTTCTTTGTGTCCAATCTAAATCTAACTTATTTCAGTTTAAAAATGTTGCCCCTTCTCCTGTCATTACAGGCTCTGATAAAAATTAAAGATTTTTCTGTAATTTTTTTCTCCCTGTCTTTCTTAAAAGCTTCTTTGTAGAGTGAAAGTCTGCAATAAAGTATCCCTGCAGCCCTCTCTTCACGCTGAACCACCCAGCTCTCTCAGCCTGTCTTCCTAGGAAAGGCGTTCTAGCCTTCTGATCACTTTTGTGGCCTCCTCTGGACCAATTCTGGCAGGGATTATCTCTGAATTGAGGTTGTTCTGTGGGCTGCAGCACAATACTTCATAGTCAAGAACGTGGTGAAGACAGTAGCTTCCCAAACAATGTATCACCAAAAACAAACCACCAAAACAATGTATCTTCCTTCTCTTCAGGAAGTTAAAAATGAGGATTAATGAACTTGTGAGGAGTGAATTAGCTGCTGGTCACTCTCTTCCTTGCTGTGAGAACAAGGAAAGACCTTGAATTCTTCCCCTCTCCCCTACTTTATTATACATGGCTCATAAAGATACAAGCATAACTTTTTAAATCTCATTGTTATATGTATTGTAAATAGATTTTTTTTAAGCTGATCCAGTTAACTTGGAAGTGTTGAGAATCATTAGACTTCATTTTATGATTCCTGTTAATGCTGTCTCACCACCAGAGACCTGCTTAGGTGCTGGCATAATAAATACTAAGGTATGTGTTCATTCTGACATTAAAGCTGGCTCAGAAGAGTTAATTGCTCTCAGGTGTCCTCAGCTGACACATAAGGGAACCTTTATTTCCAAACTACAATTTCATCCTTTAAACCCTTGAGTCTGAATTCAATCCTGTCATTGCTCTCATTGGATTTTATAAGCGCTCCTTGCTGTCAGCCAATAGACCCCAGGGACACTTACACCGTACATTTCCCTGGGTCCAGGGATGATACAACTCCTCACGCCCTTGCACAGATAGCATTCTAGGCTTGTAAAATGGTGTCCCTTTACAGGTGCGGTGTTGAAACCATAACTGGGTACAGATAGGGTCAATGTGGGATTTCTGTGTTATGTTATTATGGTTCATATAGCTGGTTTATATATTTATCTATTTAACTTGAAGTAGAGCAGAGGAAGAAAAGTGTTCCTCCTGCCACACACCACTATTGGCTTGGTGGTGGCAGCAGAGATGATGAGTCCTCCTGACTCTCAGGAGAGACCTGATAACTGAGTTTCTCCTTTTTCACCCTTCTACAGCTGAAACCTATTTGACTTCTACCACTAGAACAAATGCCTGTTTGCAGAACAAACTCTGTTGGGAATGACAGGTATTGGTGCTGCTTGTCTGCTAAAATCCCTGTGGTTTTAGGTAAAACTAATTGCACTTTAACAGAGCAGGAAAAAAAAAAAAGAAAAAGTTCTCTCAGCTGGGAAATTGGGAGATCACTTGAGAACTGTATCCTGATTTGGGCTCAGAGCCAAATCACACTTCATGTTGAGTGCTGTGATATTGCTGCTCACAAGCACTTTTTTTGGTGGTCCAGGTTCTTCTGCATAGTATCACATTCTTGACTCCAGGAATGAGCAGAGCCTGAGTGGTGTGAGACATTCAGTTTTTTAGGATAAAGTGGCAGCTGAGTTTATCTTAACATGAGTGCTCCAAATACAATGAAGTCATTATAAAAAAAAGACAGATTCCAGCTTTTTCTTTGGATTTTGTTTGCTAAGTGGCCATATATTCATTTTTGAGACCCTAAATATTGAGCAGATGTGTTAAATGTGCTCTAAACAAGGCATAATCATGTCTGCTGCATTACAGCAGATCAGGACTAAATATAATTCTGAATCAACCCTGGGCTGGAAACAGGACTTGCTTAGACTGCTGTGGTTCTGGATATGTGCAAAACTGTAGATAACTCCAACATAAAAGGAGGATGTCTACTATATTTTATGTCTAGTTCTGCTGCAGCTGAGAAAGTCTGGTGAAATATTTCAATTAGATACAATTTATTTTAAATGCAAAATATGTTAGACATATTATTGCCCCTATGAATCTACTAGGCATAAAAACGATTTCCATATTTGAAATCATCAATCCAATAGTGAAATCATGTATCTCTATTATTTTTATAAATAATTCAGTGATTTTTGTGTCCTTGCAGGTTATTTGTCACAAGAATTAGCTGCTAACTTGTCTTTGTTTCTTTTTTTAAATTGTACCTCTTTCTTATTTAGTCAGTAAGGTTTCCACTGAGTCCCAAGGACTGACACGGAGTGTTTGCTCATTCCCTTCAGAAGAAGCAAGGTGATTCAAGAACTGAGATAGAGGGGCTCTAATCTTTCATTTATTTATTTTCCCAATAAACTTGACAATTAATATGTCAAACAGTCTCAAAAATCCAGGTTCATCCAACCTTTTTTAGACATTGAATCAGAAATTAATTTCCAGAGGACAATTCAAACTGTAGTTGAGTTGACTTGCTTCCAGCGATGTCTATATTTCCCGGTTGACTTCAGAAAATATGTACAGCATCCAAACTCCTGACTAAACCACTGCAAGTGCCTAAAGTCAGCTGAGATGAGGATAATGTCTAACTCATCTATATTATCAATTACTTGGATTTCTTAGGCAACGGTGGTGAGCTGCATAACACCACGAGCACACATATAGATTCATTGCCTAGATAAAGAAGTAGAAAAGCTCTTGGAGAAGAGTTATAGGGCTTAGCTGAACATGTTGTAATTGATGAGGTGATATTTATATGAATTAGAGTTTGGCAAGCTTTGCTATAAACAAAACTTTAGTGCCAGGGTTTTAATAGAGAGGCTGTCTCATTACCATTGATCATTATTCCCAGGAGCAGAGCATAGCATGGAAGTAAGGGGCAGAAGAGGCAACAAGAAAATAAAACCTACCATTTTTATTTGTTATTTTTTTATCTACTACATTAGAGAGAGAGCAAAATGGGTCAGAGAGAAAAGAGCCATAGAGGTTGTGTAGAGAAAGGCAATGGGTACAAGGGGATGCTAAATGAAGTTTCTAGAGATGAGCATTACAGCAAATAGGTCAAAGGATTATTTTTAAGGATGGGAAATATCTGAGATGGAAAGTAATTCACTCTTTAATAATGAAATTTGTGTTTTTGCATTATGCGCTTTCATTAATTTGCAGCAATTAATCCCTCTCATTTTGCATGACGCCCTTCATATCTAAGCATACACTTTTATTGTGAATTTGGTACCAAACAAGATATCATGGGTATTAAAAGAATTACTTCAAACCCAGAATCTTGACTGGATCATTTTTTTAATAATAATTTTTCCTTCTGAGAAATTAGTAATTTTTAAGTTCTGAATGCCCTTGTCTCAGACACTGTCATGGGTTAACCCCAGCTTGAAGTTTTAGTTTGAGAATTCCAGCAGTCTATCCCAAGGTTACTGCTGCTGTGTTTTTTGCTGCTGCTGCTAAGCGCGGGGGCTACTGCTCCTCCTCCTGTTTTTCAGGTTTCTTTGGAGAGAAATGGAGCTAAGGAAGTGATGCTGTTGCTAAAGGCTGCGGTCACTTCCTCCAAAACTTATTAGAGCCAATCAATCGATTGATTTGAATATTGACAGCTTTATGGAACCACTCAAAAATAGTTAACGCCCTGTGAATGCCACTTTTTCAGAGACAAACAGGTGGGAATAGCTCTCTTGCTCTTCCGGCCTTTGCAGAGGTAACAGCAGGGCCCGCTCAGCCCGGCGGGGTTGGGCCCTGCCAGCAGCAACCTGTGGGGGAGACCGGGCCCAACTCCGCAGGACGCCACACGGAAGCCTGGCAA